>JAGXCT010036673.1:81486-112393 GCA_022495035.1 Philopotamus ludificatus | reverse complement strand
CTCTTCTTCAATTAATTTTCACTGTATAATAGTTTTATCAATTCAATAGAACTAAACTGTGGCTTATGGCCATATTTTGTGCGATTATGTAGCATTGTTGAAAAAGTAAGGCGTCATTAACGCGATTACGGCCAAAATAAATCAATCGATATCTGTATTAAACAAAAATTCAATGCCATTCAGCTATTTTCTAATCTAAAAACATAAAACTATCTATTTAATAATTTGCTAAAATATTACTAATTGTTTAATGGTTATGATATCATATAAATATCTAAGAAATAACGATTAGATTAAAGTGTTAATAGTAACTAATTGTTTCTAAGAATAATTTTAAAATTAAATCTGGCTGAATCATAAAAAAATGGGCGTGATTACAGCGATTGTGGCCAAAAATGTTTTATAATTTTCTACAAACTGCATATTCTCTCTAATCACTTTCTCTATGCTTAGCTGCTATTTTTCAATCATTTATTCTATATTTCATAACTATGTATATAAACACCTCTTCACATGCATTTCTCTTCATATGCATCGTATGCTAAATTTAAATATTAATTTACATGAATAAATCATGAGATACTGTGTTGAATTTTGATATTATTTTCATAAATAGTTATAAAAAAAATATATGAATTTTATTTGATAATATTTACTACCATGTTCCCTGAAAATAAGATCTAACCTAAAAATAAGCTATTGTTATTGTCGTGTGCCAAATAAAAATAGTTTGATAAGCTAGACTTAGTCTCCAATTGACAATAACATTTTAGGCCAAAGAATTTCTTCATCACGTAGAACAAGAGCTTCTAGAACATCATTCGTGGACCAAAGTATCGCCTTCTGCAGACCATCATGGAGAAAAAGTGGAAGGCAAACAGTAGTTGGGTAGAAAGAAGCCATCGTGTCTCCGCAATATTCGTATAGGAGAGGGTTGGAGGATCCAGTATTGTTCCAGCTCGACAAAAATAGTCTAATATATGGAGAAAAATCAAGAACGGATAAGACACTTGAAGAAGAAGGAAAAGAATCATACTTTGATATTGGATACGTTTCTCCATGACTGGGGATGTAAGGCGTCCTTCGTGACTCGTTTTTTATTATATGGATTGAGTCCAAAGATATTTTTTCTCTATATATTCCAGGCCGGCAAGCTTCTTCAGGGTATCTGTTTTATCTAAAGTGGAACAGCGATTTATCGTTCGCGTTTTTATTTTCTTCATTCATCCTAGGCGCAACAGCCCTGGTCTCATCCAACACCCTTCTCCATTTTCTTCCAGTAAGTTTCAATGATGGAGTATCCCTCTGTACACAGTCTAACCACCTCAGTCTTGGTCTTCCTTTCCTGTTCATTCTTTTTCTTCATTATTATTTATTATAGTTCAGCATTTATGTGTACAATATCTCGTGGTCCAACTGGTAAGTACCTCATGTGTGTTCATCTCCGTACTTGGTAAGAAATTAAGACACTCAATCGAACCCCCGTCGTCTGATGATTGTAGGAATACAAGGTTGACATTTGAGTAAGACGGATCAACCATCGAGTGGGATAAGAAGGACGACGGAGTGAATTTTCAGTAGCGTGAGGTGTGATCTGCCACCCAATGTCCCGAAGCGGTGCTCGACGGGAGGGAAGTGAGGGATTGAAGTCTGCCTCTCTAGTATTCCTGAGATATGATTACCATATGTGCAAGACAGGTTGGGTGGATCTAGTTCTCCGAGGATCACGCGGACCTCATCGATATAGCCAACAAAAGTTGACCTCGCTTTTAACGTAGTATCAATAGTCCCTACCAAAAACCAAAACAATAACGTTAAAAAAAATTCTTAAAAAAAGTTCTTAAAATCATCAGTGCCGTGACAAACATGACATTCTGCCATTTTCTCTTTGTGTATGACTTTAATGGGATTTTAGCAAATGCTCGCAATTATAAATATTTTGACTTGCTTCTAAATGATTGGCAGAATGCAGGGGTAGCCAATCGATGGCACATGCGCCAAACGTGGCGCATTGCAAGATTACAAGTGGCGCATTTTAGCTTGCTAGTCTAGAGTGATGGAAAAGCAGGCGGATCAAACATATTCGTAAAAGTGAAATCTTGTTTCAAATTAGATTGTAGTAAACTCATCAGTGTGTGCACTGACGGAGCGCTGTCTGCAATTTTCAATGGTTCTCTTGCATATATTTAACGAGTGCATTGGACATTGAACTCTCTTCGAGAATGTATCGATAAAATGGCGCATTAGAAGATTACAAGTGGCGCATTTCAACTTGCTACTCTGAAGTCTTTGCATAGTAAAGTAAAAGGATCAGACATATTTGAAAGAGTAATATCATGCATAGATAATCTAAAATTATAGTATAGTAAACTCATCAGTGTGTGTACTGACAGAGCGCTTTCCGTGACAAAGACGATGGGACTGCAACTTTGCTAGTTATTAAATTTAGAATATTGTGAACTTGTCCTTCATTGTGAGGTGCACTGGATTTCTAGAGGACAGCTTCTGAGTAAATTTTGGAAATTGAAAAATGCTGCTTATAAATTTTAAGAACAGAAAAATGAACTACCCAATGAAAGAAGCTTAGCTCATCTCAATGACCTAAACTACAAGCCATGAATAAATTATTTCCTAGCTCAGTAAATAGCATCAATTTATTTAAAATTAAATTAAAACTGTTTTAGTTAGATCAGGGGTGAGCAACCCACGGTCCGCCACACTTTCTCATGCGGCTTTTCAAAGATTTTATATGTTGCTTTAAAAATTCCAACTGTCACATTCTACTCTAGCCCTATCCCGCATCCTCATTATACCCAAGACATAATTATAGTCTTTTTCCACATATATCATTCGCTGTTTTTTTTAACTGATATGTCACGGCGGCTCGAAACCAACGGCGTCGCCCGATGAGGTCTATTTAGCATGAAATGAATGTATGAAAATATACCCCAAGCAATTCGAAGATATTAATGAATTCTTCGACAATACCTTGACACGTAAACGACGAGCGAACTCGTCGATGTTGCGCCACGACTAATGGACGCTCCTGTATCGTCGCACGTAATTTCACTCGCACTTGCAAATGCGCGATGTTTTTCTCACTCGCATCCGGTACGTATTCGCTTAGCAAATAGTATTTATATTTATTCAATACAATAAAATGGTACATGTAGGATTTATATTAAGAGTTATTTAAATCAAAAACGTGGGTCCCGAATAGACCCCATCGACACGGCTAGATTAATAGTATTACTATTAATGGGGGTTTTATTTCTTTATTATTTTTATGACTAGATTAATTTTGTTAATAAAGAGATAATTTGAGTTCATCATTCAGTGTTTGTATTATCATAAGTTTTTTACATGCACAACATTTTTAAATTTGTAGCTGGCCCGTTGTAAAAAAAGGTTGCTTACCCTTGAGTTAGATAGTAGAATGAATGTGCTATGGATGATAGCAATTGAACCAAATATCTTGTGAACTCACTGAACGAAACCTAATTCAAAGAACGTTATATGAACAGATCCTACCCCTATCCTTATTTTCCAACCCCAATCATGAACGTAAGATGGTAGAAAAGGTGCTTAAGTGGTATGGCGCATCTGAACTCTGAAAAAAATGACGCATGGTATATAAATGGTTGGCCATCCCCTGCCTTATGCATTGTGCTTATGAGTTTCTCATATAAAGAAATTTAAAACTATAACAGATAAACTGAAAATATTCCAAAAGGATGATAGAAAACTATCATAAGGTCATAGACAAATGTTCTTCCCGCATTTTTCGTCTTCCCGAATTCATCGTTTTTTTTATCAAAGGTAAAATAAATAAAGCGTCCAGAAATAAGCCCTAATGCGCGTTTCGAAGCAAATATTTTATTTCGTTATCGATATGCATTATAAAATTTATGACCCAGCTACCAATTTTGACTTCTGATATTTATTCTAAAGATTATCATCCGCGCTCGGATTCCGTTTGTCATATTAAACGTAGAAACGATTCGAAGACACCATTTTTTTGGCATTATCGTCGGCATTTATCTGACATTAAAAAAGTGACGTGTAGGGCGTGAACCCATTTGCTTTCCCCTTGTACAGTTATCTGTTAATCGTTTATATGTTTGCTGTACTCAGACCTTGTCAGTCCATATTCAAGTTAAATACGGCCAATAATATCTAAGATCTATTAAATAATTGATAAGCGAGCGATTATTTTGCCAAAATTTTCCACTACTTATCGAATGTAATGACGTTGTAATGCATTGATTTATTGCACGCGATATTTAATCTACATGTATTGAAAGAGGTAATAAATTACTCTGGGAATATACTGAGAATTCTAATTTTTATCATAGAATTGCGCATATTAAATTTAAAATAAAAAAAACTATTCGCATATAGCTAAAAATTAAGTCATCTCATAAGTAATGTCGTTTTTAAGTTGATCTTAACAATAGTCAAGGACAAATTCTTAAACCCCTAAGAGTCGATGAGTACAATTTCGAAGACGCCCAGGCATTTACATATCTTAGCTCACTAATAACAAAAGAACGAAACCAATTTGGAAGTTTGAAGAAGAACTACGTTGGCAAACAGGTGCTACTTCGGATTTACGATCGAGATTCGTCACAAAGATCATCAAAGTCAAGCTCTACAAGACCCTCATAAGGTCTATCCTGACATGGTATAGCTCTGACAAAGCAAGATGAATGAAGATTGGATCGTATCCGAAGCAACGTGGAGCTAGACTTCAGTTGGGCGTTAACGTATGAAGGATGTAGGACAGTCAGCTATCGAAAATGCTTATGGTAAACAAGCCTTCCAGTCCCCATAGGAAAGGAAGCCCAAGGCTAAGGCAATCGGATTGGGTACAGAGGGACGTTGCATCGTTACCGGAAGATGGAGCGACGTGGCATCAGATCGGATGAAATGTAGTATGATGTTGAATGAGACCAGGGCTCTTCAAACTGAGATAGATACCACTGAGCAAGGACAGCCTCATTCTGTTAGATTTTATCTTGAAAATGGATACTGTTGCTCCAATAACCTCTCATGAAAATGGAGCCACAGAATACCACATAAGACATGTCATGCTTTACAAAAATAGGAAAGGTTTACAAAATATTGATGTTGATTGAAGTTTAGTAAATAAGTTCGGAGATGGAAAATCAATGTCAGAAATAAGATGGCGAGGAATGCTTTTGAAGATCCATCTCCGAACTCTGCGATGCTACGTGTAGTCTGTTCTATACTTCTATATGGTTGCGAGACATGGACGTTGTTTGTAGTGAACAAAAACCGACTGGAAGCGTTTTAAATGTGGTGCTAACGAAGAATGTTGAAGAGTCCATGGACAGAACGTCCTTCAACTTCTTCACAAGAAGAGAAAGCTTCTGGACACCGTCAAAACACGTAAAATTGAGTACTTAGATGATGAATAAGAATACGATTAACTCTTCTGATCTTCTAATTAGATTCAGTTATTTGAAGATCTCCAGAATGTTACAGTCAACCCTCATATTCATGGACCAAAGTATCGTCTACAGACCATTATGGATGAAAAGGTGGAAGGTAATCGGGGGCCGTGGCTCCGCAACATTCAGAACTCGATCAGGATCAAAGATCCAGAATTGTTCCAGTTCTGACAAATTTATAAAGAGAAGACAAGGGCCAGTAGATCGCTTATGTCTAAAACAGAAAATGCACTTGAAGAAGAAGAAGAAATGGATTTAAGTTTTGCGGATGATCTTCAAAGAAGACACTTTAAAACAACGTAATCCTTCAACTACCCAAGGAGCGAAAGCTTTTAGTCAACGTCTAAACGCGTAAAATTTAATACTTTCGACATATCTTACGTGGACCTAAGTATCGCCTTCTGCAGACCATCATGGGGGGAAAAGAGGTAGATAAATCGCGTTTCCTGTCGTGACTCTGCAACATTCGTAACTGGACTGGATCGAGAGGTCCAGAATTATTGCAGCTCGCCAAAAACAGACAATAATATGGAGAAAAAACAAGGACATGTAGTCCTCACAGCATTAGAAACACATGTGAATAGATCGAGGAGTTTATTTAAGAAAGACTTCCATAACCTAAGGACTCTTTTGACCCTGCTGCATCAGATTATCATTTAATCTGAAGTCTGCAAAATTTCATTGATAGAAAGGAATACAATTCCCACTAGGCACTTGAAATAAACCTTCAAGAATTTCACTCCAATAAGCCGGCTAATGCTTCAGGGCTGGCATAAATAACTACATCAAAAAACGACATTACTTATGGAATGATCTGATTGATTATTTTTATTTATCTACATTTTTCGTAATGAGTTTTGTAATCTCAGTCTTAGGGATTAATTTTGATGAATAGATGTGCAAAATCAAATCAGATCTAAGATATTCCGATAGTAGACATAATATATTGAGTAATTTCGGGCGAAATTTATTATTTTTTGGTGAGAAGCCAAAGAGCCTAGTAAGTAATCAAAATATATAACTTTGTGAAGTGAAGTGATTTTCATTCCAATTTTTTATATTAATTTTAGATTAATCTATCACGATGCCTTACTTGTGCGAAGAAATCATCGAGAAGGTCAAGATTAAGGCGGCAGCTGCCGACCCTGATCCAAGCAAGAGGACCGTGCTCTTCGTCTTTGAATTCAGCATCACCGTCGGAGGAGCTGAAGTCAAGAAATACAGTAAGATTAATCTTTTTCGTTTCGCAATCGAGTGTTGAATCGTTCTGAATGTTGCGTTTTAACTTACAGCCGTCGATCTGAAGAAATTGGAAGTGTACGAAGGCCCATCTAAGGCACCGGTAGATGCCAACGTCATTGTCGATGATGAAGTACTTCTGTCGTTGCTCACGAAGGAGATCAGCATGGACGATGCCACCAAGAATGGTACATTGAAAGTCAGCGGAAATGAAGAGGCCATCGCCAAACTCAAGGGTCTCGTCACCAAGCTTGTATCATAAATAGATTAACATTAGACTACTGCTTTTTTTATAAATAAACTGAAAATTTAAGAATCTAACATATTTTTTTATTTAATCCAATTATCCGATATGATTTTATGAGTAAGTTATGAAGACGAAGAAAGCCACGAACATACTTCTTCAGTTGATGATGACCAACTGCGGACATTGGATTAATCAGAAGCAAATATAATAGTTCTTGACTACTTGAAATAGTTACAGATGAATCCCCGATGAAGATTCAGTCCAATTGCAGATAATCTGTAACCACGAGAACTTCCTTCTAATCTGCTAACTGCTTCATCCTTGTCTTCAGACTGTTTTATGAAGAACGTGGTGTTTTATCAACGTGAAGATGATCAGCAATACATTCCTGTTTTGAGCCAAATAAACCAGCTTCTTTACATGGATTCGGATCCTGTCATCGCTTATCTTCTATTTTCAAACATACAATCAATTGAAGAAGCTGTACGACTGTGTTTTGAATATCAACGATACCTTATGCCATTGAAAAGTATGAGAAAAGAAGTTTAGTGGCTTTATTCCTGTCGATAGCGAGATATATCATCTTCTTCACTTCGATTCAAGTCATGTTGCGGATCATCTGTAACCACGAAAACTTGCTACCACACAACCATCGATATTCTTCTTTTTTCAAACATACAATCGATTGAAGAAGATGTAAGACTGTGTTGTAAAGATCGAAGTTGCGTTTATTCATGGAGAAGTATTAAAGATCTCCAAATGCTTCCTTCAAGAAGCTATAAGATTGAGTTTTGAAGATTCAAGATGCGTTTTTGCATCCAGAAGTATTAGAGATGATGTATAGCTGCTTCAATCCTCTCTTCGGCGAAATGTATCAGCTTCTTCACTTCGATTCAGATCCTGTCGCTGATGATCTGTGACTACAAGAGTTTACTACAACTCATCCGTTGCTCGAATTTCATTTTTGAGTACATAAATAATTAAAGATTGAGTTTTAAAGATTCAAGATGCGTTTTTGCATCCAGAAGTATTAGAGATGATGTCTATCTGCTGCATTCCTCCTGCTACTCCTTTACGGAGAGATGTGCCGGCTTTATTATTTGATCTCGAGCATTTTGTTCAAGAGCAAGATCTTCTTTTCAACAACTTCTTCAACATTTCAACCGCAATTACTTTCCTGGCAACCATATAAAAATATATTTTAATATATTGATAAGCCACGTCGTCATGTAAACTAATAATACATTGATTTTATCGAAAATCGTTTTTAATTTTTGTTACCACGCATGATTGTCACCAGCGTGGACACTTGATGATAATTTAATCAATTCTAATCAGCGCTTCTTAAACGTTTTCGATCGAGGAGATTAATTTCCAATATTATATACATTCATAAAACAATTTATTAGATGAATTACACGAGACAAACGTTTTATAATCGCGTGTCATTGGTCGATTGTGACTGTTAACAGGGATCTTTGAACGATGATCGCTGCGATCAAAGATTGATTTATTGACAGCGACTACTGTTTTGGCAATTGCGTCACAGAATTGTTTCAAATTTAAATATAAATAAATCCAAAACGCTGTCGCATGCATACGAATACCATTTTTTTTTTCGTCGATATTGATAACATAAGCAACGAATCAACAAGTTAGATATATTGTAAATACTCTTGTCAGTGTGAAATGTTGGGTAAATAAAAATACATCTTTTAAAAATTGTTTGTTCAAGTTATCCGTCTGTTTGGTTACCGGGAAATGTACTTGAAACTCAATCTGATTGATATTGAGCATGTTCAGTAAAAAAATATATACTAGTGACTTATTTCATTTCAATTAATAACCCTGAAAATGCCTGAATGATCTTTGGATAATTAAAATTATTACATGTAACCGAAATCAGATATATCAATGAATATACGTTTCTTTATATATCTATATATATCAATGATTTCGTAATTCAGATGATAGATAAAATGGATTATATTCGCATTGCAACAACGCATTTGATAAGCGTAGTTGACGATCGCTGTTTTAATTTAATAAAATATACGTCAAATCTAATTCTGATCGAAGTAATGTAATGAAAATATTATCAGAAGTAATCAATCTATAAAACAAACAAAACAATGAATGAAATATATGCAAATTTTTAAGATAAATAGAAAAGCAAAACCTAAATCCTAAAAAGTTGCTAAAATAAGTTAAAGATAAATAAATTGCGTAATTTATTACTATATCGTAAACACGAGATAAATTGGTTTTAATATAAAAAAGTTACTACTAAATATTCGCCTCGAAACCGTGTAAATCAAGACCAATTATTATTAGTTTGCACAAATGAGAGAATAAGATTTAAAATACCATAAATACCGGGTAAATCAAAGCCCAAAATCATCATCAGTTGATTTTTTTTACAATATCGTATTTAAACATGAAATAAATTAGTTTTAATACGAACAAAATCAAGTTACTACTAAATATTCGCCTCAAAACCGTGTAAATCAAGACCAAAAATTATTTGTTCGCACAACTAAAAGAATAAGATTTAAAATATCATACAAATTATTCAATAAAAACCGTGTAAATCAAATCCTATTTATTAATTGCATAATGAAGTTATAAAAAAAAGAAGAATAAGTATAATTAATAATACACTACCGTGTAATTCAAGACCGACATAGATGACAATAATACATTTTATAATTTAAATAAAAATCGTGTTTAATTCTTATAGTGCAAATCGAGGGATATGCATACGTGTAATTATTAATATTAATATTGTTAAATAGAAAATTGATTGAAAACTGTGTATATATAAACCGAAAATATCATATGAAACACCGTGCAAATCAAGACCAGGAACAGTATAATAAATACATTCTAAAATAATACAGGTTTTACACTTCAAATTGGACGTTTTACAAATCAAATTGGACGGGTTTATAAATCAAATTGGACTGTTTGCAAATCATATTGGACGTTTTACAAATCAAATTGGACGTTTTCAAATCAAATTAGATAGCTCATTGTATTTTATAAAAAAGTTGTACATTCATAATACATACACATATTATGTACATTTTTAAATAAATAAAAGATATATAGATAATAATTATTTTATAAATATTCTTTTGTAGCGGCTGCAGGTAATTTCATATACATGTTCATGAAATATTTATAGCAATTTAAAGAAGTGACAGTTTCAACAGACTCATTTAGCACGTTTTCTAAATTTTGATAGACAGTGGATCCGCCAATAACCATTCTTGCAGAAAATTTAATTTTTTGAAATACTTCTTCCAATGGATTCATCGTTTATTTAGAATATGTGTAAAAAAAAAAAAATGAGTGTGTGACCGGACAATTCAACAATATCACGCACTTCTTGAGTATGGTGGATGCTTGCATTATCTAAGATCAACCATACAGCATTTAAATTCATTTCAGCTAGTTTTACAAATAATCTTTGGAGAAATGCTCTGAAAATATTTGAATTAACGGCAGAGTGAGAAATTATTTCGTGCCATACAATTCTATTATAAATAAATACCTTTTATTTATTTAAAAATGTACATAATATGTATATGTATTATGAATGTACAACTTTTTTATAAAATACAATGATTATCTAATTTGATTTGTAACGATCCAATTTAATTTAATAAAACGATCAATTGTTATAAAACGTCCAATTTGATTTGTAAACGTCCAATTTGAAGTGTAAAACCTGTATTATTTTAGAATGTATTTATTATACTAGTTCCTGGTCTTGATTTGCATGGTGTTTCATATGATATTTTCGGTTTATAAATACACAGTTTTCAATCAATTTTGTATTTAACAATATTAATATTAAAAGTCAATACTACAATATGAAAAACCCAATATATAATATGATTTATTTTTTATGAACCGTGCAAATCAAGACCAGGAACAGGAATATTAAATACATTCGAAATCAAATAAAAATCGTAACGGATTAGTCGTACCAAATAGAACCGGAAAGAAATCTAGTGCTAACCTAGATGATTAGCACAAAAACATATTTTTTTAAATATCCGTGTAAATCGAAACGTGTAACGTTATAAATGTATAAAAAAAAATATGAATTAATTTAAAACCGTATTAAATGAAGTCGATAATTATTTACGTAATATTTTTTGTTAAATCGAATGTACACGATTAATGCTGATTTTATTAAATCCTTAATTTTTGAGTATCCATTTTAAAACCGTGTAAATTAAGAAGAATATTTAATACGAATGAACACGATAGTTTCTATGCGTGTTTAAAAGAAGGAAAAAAATACATTGGCAACCGGGTGATTGAAATTTATTTTAAAATCGTGTAAATCTAAAACCGTGTATATCAAAACCCTCAACTAAAATTTTTTTATAGACATTTTTTGATGCAAAAAATGCATCCTAATAAAAATATTGAATTAAAAATCGTGTTAATCAAGACAAGTCTAACTAACACAGTCGCAAACAAAAAAAATCAGAATGTTGCAAATCAATAAATTTCGCGAAACGCAGAGTTTTGTCACAAATTAAATAAAATTTAAGCCAAAAAAAATTATGGACATAATAATGAGTAATCATTGCATTGCTAATTTCGTTCAGCACTTTGTTGTTCAAACAATGATTAATATTTTCAGTCGTTTTAATAGAATAGCGTGTTTAAACATTGAATATAATATAATCTCAAAAAAGGATTAGTAAGTGATGCATTTCTGAAAATTAAATACGTTTTGACATCCAGAATTGATCCGACAATAAATTAATATAAATCCATGCTTAACCCGTGCTATAATTAAATATTAAAACTTAACACCATAAGGGTTATACGACGATAACCACTCATACATGTGAATTATATAACGCTTACATGTCGATTTTATCACAAATACAAATAAAAGGGAGGGCATGGTGGGGGCAGTCGTTGAGCTAATATTAACCGAAAATTTTACGAAAATTTTATTAGTTTTTGGTGAGAAGCCAGTCTAGTAAGTAATACATTATAGAAATACTTTTTGTAATTATAACTTGCTCAGATGTCGAAAGTCCGCTGGCAAAACGCTGGTAAACCCAATGAATAAATCGCATTGTGCAGTGTTGTGATACAAGAAGTTGAATTTTTTAGTATTTTTTTTACTTACTAAATTACGTATCGTTTTACAGTTCAAACTATCAAGATGCCTTACAAGTGTGAAGGAGTTATCGAGAAGGTGAAGGTTAAGGTCGCAGCCGCCGATCCAGACCCTAGCAAGAGGACCGTGCTCGCCGTCTTCGAATTCAGCATCACCGTCGGAGGAGCTGAAGTCAAGAAATACAGTGAGTCACTTTTTTTATTGATACATTACATGTATAATTTCATTGATTTTAATTACCGCTTTATTTCTACAGCCATTGACTTGAAGAAATTGGAAGTCTACGAAGGCGCCTCCAAGGTACCAGTAGATGCCAACGTCGTCGTCGACGATGAAGTCCTCCTCGCCATGATCAAGAAGGAGATCACCATGGAAGATGCCTCCGCCCAAGGAAAACTCAAAGTTACCGGTGACGCTGATGCCATCAGCAAAGTCAAGATCCTGGTCAAGAAACTTGTAGAATAAATAAATGACTTTATTAGGCTTTTAATAAATTAACAAAAAACACCAAAAACTTTTTTTTCAATTACAATCATCCCGATTCCTGCTTTCGATCGAAACACATTTTTAAAACACAACACACTAAAAAACGAGCATGTCAGCATGATTGCATAAACATGCAACATTGCATATTTACACGAAATGCAAATATGTACAAGCAATTGATATTGCAACAACACGCATTCCGAATTATTCAGCGGATTGAGTTTTTTACTTGAAAATAACAATAAAAAAAATGTCCATGAACTTCGTAGCCATTTAAATTCAATTCAAAAACCCATGGACCGTGTCTAATAAAGCATCGATTACATTTTATTGAGATTCTACGTTGCAGTAAATCTACATAATCACATTTATATATATATTTATTGCCATAATTCTATTGTATTATTTTTTTATTATATTAATACGATAACCATTATGTCATTTGATCGCAGATTAATACGAAACAATTATTTATTATCCATTGCCAAAATATTAATCTAGATTATTACATCAATGATGTAATAATCGATTTTTTAATTCATATGTAACAATAATGCAACATAAACGATCATTAATTATAAACATTTATTCATCAAATTGTTTAATGTTTTTTTTTGTAAGCAGGTAAAAAATAAAACATGGTGTTAACGTTATTACGTATTATTCGGACGTTGGTTTATCTATTTTTAGATTTTTTGATCTATAAATAACATGGTCGCTAATTACTGCTGACAACTTTATTTTTAGATCATAACAAAAGAATAATAAAAATAATAAACGCCAGGTTTTCCTGCTATTGCCTGCTTACAAAATAATAAACTAATGCAGATGAACTGCTTCATTAAACAAATGAAACATAAATGTTGAGCTTTGATATCGAATCGTTTTTTTTTTTAAATATTAAGATCATATTGGGCCGATATTTCGGCCAATATTTAAGTAAAATAAATTAAAATATCCATAATTGGTGCATTATTATAATTATAGTATTGATCGATATTTAAACCTTTCATTCCTGTTTTTGAATTTCTTATGAAAAATGCTGGGCCCATATTTCGGCCCTTCTATGAGTAATTTAAATTCAAGTCATATACGACTCTCATATGATCATTTGACTCTCGTATGACTAATAAAAGTCATGTTTTTGTAGAATTTGTAATGTTTATTATCAATTTTGTGACGTTAATCTTTAATTAACACTCGATTGAAGGAATTAATATTTTGACATCCTTGCAAGATGAATGCAAAATGAGTTCTTCCAAGAAAAAATCCAGGCTAGAATTTTCGACACGTACGATCGTACGATAAGCTCAGCGGAAAAAATACTAAGAAGCTCAAATGTGGTTCAGATTGGCAACCATTGTTTACTAAGCTGGAAGACATCCTCTAGAGATGAATTGAGGACTGGTTTTATTCAATTTATACAAAGGAAATGCTGGGTCGGGGACAACTAATATCTTAGGAGCCCTACAAAAAATACCCTGTGATAACCAGCGCAAGAAATACCATTATTTTTTTTCTTGTCCTATAGTTAATATTAAATCTCATTTCGCTTTGGCTTCTCCTATATTTTTGTCTAGCATATTGAGTTACCAAGTTGAAATCCCTAATGTTGCAGCAGCCCTTCCTGCTCACCACCCTCTGATAGACTCTTGCAAAGACTTTTGCAATAACATCATGGTTGAATATATTCCGGGAAGAATTCTAAGTATTATAACACAGGTTAGATGACTTCTGTGTGAGCTCACTATAAGGAGTTCGACAGCATTATTCAAGCTGAAAGATACTGAAGTTAAACCCGAAATTCAAGAATTATTTACGAATGAAAATCTTGAAGATGTCACGGGAGCTTCTGGACATCGTAAAAACGTAAAATTGAGATACATCAATCGTGGACCAAAGTTTCGCCTTCTGCAGACCATAATGGAGGGAAAAGTGGAAGGTCTGCAATGTTCACAACTGGACCTAGATGGGAGCTCGAGAATTATTCCAGTTGACCAATAATGGATAAGGTTATGGAGAAGAGACAAAGACAAGTAGATTGCCTACGTCCGAACGAACAAGGCACTTGAAGAAGAAGATAATAAGCTCTGGGGGATATTTTGGAGTCAAAACTCAATATAAGACCGAGTCTTATTTTCTGGGAAACATAAAATTAGCCAAATTCTTCATCTTTTTTTATAATAAAATCGTTAAAAATATTAAACTGCGTAATAGATTATACGTCATAGTTAGCAATACGATTTCAGCAGGTGTAGCCAAAATGAATCGATCACTATCGTGTCCAATAAAAAGATTATACATCAAACAAGGTTAATATTTACACAGCATTACTAATGTTCGCGATAAAATCGATCGCTGCAATACATTGGCATCAAATAATCGACACTTGGATATATTTCAACTTTAGAATTGCACTCCTATCATCATGCACTTTAGGACATTAGACACATTGCCGTTATCATCGG
Organism: Philopotamus ludificatus; assembly: GCA_022495035.1. NCBI lineage: Eukaryota > Metazoa > Arthropoda > Insecta > Trichoptera > Philopotamidae > Philopotamus > Philopotamus ludificatus. The sequence goes on along the minus strand of JAGXCT010036673.1, from coordinate 97,324 downwards.
TTACAAAGGTGACTAGCGATCGAGGTGTAGCGATAACACCTCGTTGTGTTCATTGATGGTAACCGAAGATATCTTTGGATCGTTAACAGCATCGATTCCGTTAAGCGAACAATCGATCTCATTGTCGAAACGTGACGAATCGATCTAAAACCATGCGAATTTATTCTAAAAAAATGTTCCGAGCGTCTGATCGATGCAGAGATTCTCAAAATATGCAGATCGTATTCGGGTTATTGACCGAGATTCGCATGCAACTCTGCACCAGTATGTTGAATCAGATTAGATCGGATTCGTCTCTTTTTAGCACGTGGGTTGTGTCTTTCTCTCGTCGCCAATTATAATAACTGGTCCGTTAAAAATGTCGGCAAACAAGTTGGAGAACTACGTTGGCGAGATCTACAAAACAGCTTCCGGATTTTAAGCTCGAGTCAGTCATTCCTCGGGAGCCTTTCGGTCAAAGTCAAGAATACAAATCAAGAATCATGTCTCGACTGCTCTATCGATTATTCCTCATCGTCTGCTCCCTACAAGGAATCATTTCATTATCCACAGGTCACAAAAATCACACTAAACCATTAATAATTTATAACAATTGTATCTTAAAATTACTCACAGAGATCATATCTCATATTAAATGTTAGTTAATTGATATATTGAGTAAGTTGTCATATATACAGATACGATATATAGATTATTAAATAAATACATTATTCATCTTAGTAATATTTAATTAATAATTTTCAGGATTATCGTTCAATCCGAATCCGTTCGGTCGTGCAAAGTATCCGTTTACGTCGAGATTCGTCGCAAACGGTCGTTATCCGACTAACAATGGGATATATCCTGGATATTATCCGGGCGGTAACGGACCGTTTTCTCAACAGCACGGCTGTCCGATCTGCGATTCATCCGTATATGGATACTGCACGCACAAACTGATCCACGACTCGTGCTGCTGCGGAGACGCATACTGTGAGCATAACGTTCGACGATATAATACATCCGTAAACGATTAATTTACATAATTACATTACATTTTTCAGTCACTGAAAATTCATTCGAGTGTCAATACACGGATTGCAATTATCTGCATGCGAATACGTGCAAGGAATCCGAGTTGATAGCGACGTGCTGCTGCGAGGACGCCTACAGATCGTACAACCCGCACAGATTCTTTAACAAAAAATAAACATAACGTTATTTATTTATTTATTTATTATTAAATCGTTCCGATACTCGAACGCTGTGGTTTTATTTCAATTTAATATCCCGCCGTTATGCAAATACGTACAATTTGCAAATCGCATGTCATCGGAATTATTCATACGTTGTCAATCAAGAGAACGATATGCGAGCGAACGAGCGTTACATGCAAATCGGAAGCCCGACGATGAATACGATAATACTATTCATGTACGCGTCTCTATTTTTCGACGTGATCGTATGCTACGATACCGATTTGATTAAACGATTTCTCGTAAGCAAAGAAACGACGCAAGCGTTGATCGTCGGATGTAAAAAATCATCGGTCAGCGTCGTTAAATCGTTGTCGGATCATCGATTCATAATCGGGATCGTGGACGATGACGCGTTTGCTAAAATAGCGATCGATCAGTTAAAAATATCGTCGATAGGTATCATCTTGGATACGGATTGCAACGATTCAACGTCGATATTGCGCGAGGTAATCGATTATCCAAATAAATTATCTCGAACTGATATCGTTAGATACTATCTAATACATTAATTTTCTAAAGTCACTCTTATTTTTAAAGAGGGGACAAATCTAATATTGGTTATTATAGGCCAGTGGGTGTTCTATCTGGACCCGCCAAGCTGTTCGAGATGATTTTACATAAGAGCATATTTCATCACGTAGAGTATAGACTCATTGATGAACAGCATTGATTTCGGCCTGGATGCTTAACAGTCACTGGTCTGCTTAGCTTTTCAAACTATGTATAATAAGTCACTGGATAAGGGGGTCCAGGTCGACCACATTAGACTCATTTCTTTCCGCTTATTTAAAGGATATGAAATAGCATGTGATACATGACTCCCTAACGCCATGTGTCTACCATGCAACTTCGGAAATCCCACATGGTTTTAATTTGAAACCATTATTATTCGTTTTATTTATAAACGACATACAGCATGTCCTTACTTGTAATTTCTAAATTTGCAAATGACTTAAAACTATTTAAATCGGTTTCCTCGATAGGTGATGCCCTTTCGCTGCAGCTGAACATCAATTTTTTGCTCGAATGGGCATCTACAAATCGTCTACCGCTCCCCTAATGACAATTTCGAGATCTAAAGAATTTCTAACCTTCGAATATATGCTTGGGATCGTAACTCTTCCCAGACAGTCGACAATTAAAGATCTGGGATTTCTATTCGACTCCAAATTTAGGTTCAATTCACATGTATACAAAATATGTAATAGGGCAACGAGAATGTTGTGCTTTGTCTTGAGAAATTCTCATTACATACATAGCACCTTAGTAATAAGGTTGCTATACGATACATTGGTTCAGAGTTTACTTGAATCGGGATCCATTGTCTGGGCGCTATATGACGCTTCGAATATCCTCCAGGCTAGAGAAAATCCATAAGAAATTCTTAAGATATCTCTTCATGCGGAGGGTATTTGGATTTTATCAAAGCTTATACCGAAGTGCATGGATTCAGGTTTGCTTGGGGTATGTAACTCTCGAGAAAAGAAGGTAAATTTACTTGGCAAAGCACTTCTTCAAGCTGTTTGGTGCAGTACATAACCCCCTTGTACTGTGCGAGTTCCCTTTATGGGCGTCAGCTCACTACAATGGAGCTCATTCACGTGTGGTGTTTCTTCCGCCAAATGTGGGTGTTCTCGGGAACGCTCTTTTAATTATAAATAATTTGTTTTAGGCGTCGAATCGAAATATGTTTGAATCACGTTACAAATGGTTGATTTTGAATCGTAACAACGTAGATTTAACGACGATGAAAATCGGCATCGATTCCGACGTGACGATAGCTACGTATCGAAACACAGACGTATTCGTAACGGAAGTCTACAAAATACATCAGGATTTAATAAAGAAATACGTCGGAAATAGCATATTTAAAAAATCGACAATCAATAATCGAATCGATTTTAACGGAGCGGAGATACGTATAGCCGTTGTTGTGAGTATATCGTTATTAAACAATATAATATGCATTTAATCTATATATATTTTCTACGTAAACAGATTTTGAAAAAAATCAAAGGTTCCGTCATTAAATATTTATTGGACGATCAGGATTTAACGTGGGATTCGATGATCAAGGATACGTATTCGATAATATCGTTATTAGCGTCGCTCTATAATTTCCGGTACGTATCGTAAAATCTGACGATATTATTCCAATTGATACGTGCAATAATTTCAGTATAAAATTATATCGAGTATCGTCTTGGGGAGTAGCCGTTAACGGCACCTTTAACGGATTGCTCGGTATGCTGCAGAGACGCGAAATCGACATCGGAGGCAGCGTATTATACTTAAAAACAGAAAGGATGGCCGTCTACGATACGATAGCCGAAACGAGATATCAAAAGTAAAATTTCCGAGCAATTTATATAATAATTGTAATATAAATTTAAATAATAATAAATTATTTTAGAGTCGCTCTGATATTCCGTCATCCGCATAATAGCGGTAATTTATTAGGAGTCTTTCTGGCTCCTCTCGAAATAAACACGTGGATATGCGCGGTGATATGCATCGTTGTCATCAGCGCCACAATGATATTCACGATATACGTTCATCATAAGCCCGTTATCAAAGTATCCGTACAATTTTTCAGTGAAATCGTATTGAACATCATCGGCGCTATATGTCAACAAGGTAAATTAATCGTATCGTAATTAATATTTAAATAAAATCACGTTTAATCAATCGTCAGGTTTATACGCGGCATACAATCGTGCGTCGATACAAATATCGTCGATGACGGTTCTGTTGTTTTCCGTATTGTTGTATCAATTTTATTCGGCGAGCATCGTTTCGACGCTTCTAAAAGATCCGCCGAAAACGATTAAGACGCCGCAATTATTCTTAGACAGCAATTTGCGTATGAAAGTCGAAGATATATATTATCATCGTGTATTTTTCAAGGTAAATCGTAGGAAATATTGCTCAGAAATTATACGTTAATATTTAATATTATTTCTAGACGTCGACGAGCGATGTTATAAAAAAGATATATGCGAAAAAAGTGATGAACGGACAAGAAAATAACTTCGTTCCGACGAATATAGGTGAGTTAATTATTAACTGATGGATAATTTGTTCCGGAAATGGATTCATCATATAAAAAATCGAAAATATTCATATAAAACGATCTGATTTATTATTTATTGCATATGACGACTTTTACTCTCGCTAGAATATTTTTCGTATGCGACTTTAACAATAAACCTATCCAACGTCACTTCCAATTCTGCAGAAATGTGATTTTGCCTTCCACCAGATCTTGAATACTATCCTCATTCGCCTCCAGTCCCATTGTTTATTACGGGAACACAATTCCATCGATAATTGGAAGCTCTCGGTGAGCGCAAATCCCTCGTAATTAGACCACAATTTTCTCTGAGCAATATCTTTGGCTTTATCGATGATCTTGAGGCAGCTTATGATGTGGAATAACAAATATATTCAGGAGTCGAACTCGTACGCAGAGGAAGAATCGGATTTTTGATGGATGTCGATAACGGATATACACAAATCGCCGACACGTATAACGCAATGGAGATTTGCGATTTATGCGAAATACTACTCGCACCAATCCATCACAACGTAGCAGCCACTAGAAAGGAATTACCATATCGAAAGCTATTGACCATCGGGTAAATTGAATTTTATTATAATTTTTATTTAATCAATAACGTGACGTTTCGTTTTTTTAGATATCGAAAATTATTTGAGAGCGGAATCGCAAAGAAGGAGGCGAATAGATGGCATCCGAAGATGCCCAAATGTATCAAAGAGCTGATACGCAAAGAGTTTGCCGTTAATATCGGACACGTTTCATCGGCATTCATAATATTAGCGGTGTGGAATGTATTAGCGATCGTGTTTTTGATTATCGAGCATTATTTGGATAGGGAAATGCGGTAATCTGATACTCCAGTGCAAAAAATTTAAAATTTATGTTAGATTTATATAGAATATAGATGTGATTCGTATGAAAATGGATAAACTGCTTTATTTAAACCAATTTTTAGCATTATAATAAATATATGGTATTAAACGGAAGCATAGATCGTCGAAAAAAATATTATTTTAGATTAATTTTTACAGGTAGTCCTCGAGTTACGATAGTACAAAAGGATAAGATTTACGTTTATGTTCAAAAAATAAATTGCATCATAAGCAATCTTACTTTCTAGAGAAGGGAAACCTCCTAAAATGCTTTTTAAGAATTTAAATCAAGTAACTTGAAGTAGCAAGCAAGGGAACATACATATCATTACGATAATGTAAGTTGATCTTCCCAAAACTACTAAGGAATTATCTCAAAACAATGGCTGTTCTTTGAACGTGAAAGAACTGATAAAAATAAGAATAAGAAATGATAAGTGGGTCCTTTACAATATAATCCAAAGAGAAAAAAAAATTACTCTCTTTAAAACAATGTCATTGCTTGTAGGTAACATACATATTATTACAATAATGTAAGTTAACCGTGATTGAGCTTTTTTCCTAGATCCTAGATTGTTTTAGTCTAAATAAATTTTTCGGTTTACAAGTGTCTGATGAAGATTGTGGATCATTTCTTCAAACTAGTAACAAATTAAACTAGTGTCATGGCTTGTAGGTAACATACATATTATTACGATAATGTAAGTTAACCGTGATTGAGCCAAGTTAGTACTCGGATAAATTAATCCTACGATGATAACTATAAATTCAAGGAATTCTTTATGACGCTGACCAGAGAGTATGTAAGTGGAAGAGATCTATTACCTCCGCATGTTTATAAAAAATATATATGTAGGTAGTCGACGCGTTGGAATTAATTCATTTAATGCCATCTATACGTCGTTGAATAAATAATTATAAACAAAATAATATATATTTTAAACCAACTGAAATAATAATAAAATGTCATGTCTTGTAGGTAACATATACCAGTTTGATGATCTAAGTTAACCGCGACTTAGCTAAGATTAATAAGATAAAATTAAAGGAATTAATTAATTTAAAGCCATCTATCAATAAAAAATAATATGAATTTCAAATCCATTGAACCGATATTAAAAATTTACCAGTGTCATGGCTTGTAGGTAACATACATAAAGTGAAACCCTGTTTTTACGTGCCTGGAATTCGCATTTTCCCGCTATTTGCATACAATTTTTACGATCCCATTTTATTTTTAGTACTTTTAGTACTAAATGTCTAACCCCAAATCTACGTTTTCCCTTTAATTACGTTTTTTTTATCAGTCCCTTCTAAAACCCCAAGATGGGGTTTCACTGCATATCAGTTTGATAACGTAAGTCAAACGTGACTGAACTAAGATAGTACCCAGATAAGTTAATCCTCCGTCGATAAGCTATGAATTATGGGAATTCTTTACGACATTGTGGGGGAATGCAAGTGTAAGACTCATTCCCCTTGCATCTTTAGTCTTTATTGAATCTTTATATGGGAGGTTAGCACTTTGGATTTTTTGTTATGCCATCCAACCATCCAATTATTTAAATAAGAACTAACGCTTAGCTCCTCCAGTGATTCTGTCTTAATCTCCTCAATATTGCCAAATCATCGTCCATTTAATTTTTTTTCATTCTCAGAAATAGGATTAGTCACAGGGGGCCACATCAGGCATCATTTTTTACCAAAAACTCTTCCCATTTTCTCCACAAGCAATTAATCACACTAAGCCATGGAAAATCCTTACGACAGCCACTGATAAAGTAAGCAACTTAACGAGGATATCAATGTCTAGATATATCAAGACATAGTCTACAGTATTTACAACTCAACATACATCGATAAATTGAAAAATATTATCAGGGATAGAATAATTGGAAACCTCAAGGTTTACGACACGGGACAAAGGAATATGGATGGACGAGGGTAAAAAATAAACTCATCTCACTGGTAGAAACAATGATTTATTGCTTTAGTTTTATCGCTATTGAATTTAATATTGAGATTAAGTGTTTACAAAATCGATCCGCCTCAACTAGTGAAAGAGATTGTACCCTCGTTAATAGAATCGGCATTGAAGTTACATAAAATTATTCGATATCACACACTACAATCAGATCGATGACAAACGTACGGAAGCATTATTACGACGGCGTGACCCGGCGCGCGTATTTGAACTAGAAACCTGTAACCGTATAAACATGGCATAATTCTATCGGTTGTCACTTAGAAAAAAAAAAAATACTAATCACTAGCCACTAAATTACGTTATCCTAAATAAAACCTAGATTTCAACATATTAAAATCACAGTCATATTTCCATTAGTAATCATACACATGAACAAATATGTACAAGATACACATAATAATTTCACGAGATACAGCATCAATTCGTTTTTCTTATGATCTAATGCGGTTAATGATAAAACGAGAAATTCTCACCGGCGTGTACATACGTGTATACAGCGTAAATTACAATTTATCTCACAAAAATACACCGATATATATATATAAAAATGGAAATCAAATGCATACTTCGTCGATTTTTGCGATACGTGTCGCGGAAAAGAGAGTTTAAGTATCGACAGATATTCCGTTCGTGGCTAAGCACCGAACGTGTACACTCGTAGAACGTCTAATATTTGTTTGTCGAGTCAATGCGGTACAAAAATTTACTATACTTCAAATATTAATTTAAAAAGAGTTATAGAACGATTAAAATGAACAACTTTCATCATAATTACTAATTAAACTAACTTATATTAGTTCACGAAGTAGTTTATACTAGTTTGGATGAGTATATAATACGTAGCATAGTTTCTATCCGATTGTATAGTCAAGTTACGCGATAGAAAATATGTGTATTAATTATTCGAGAAGCGGAACAACGTGATATTCTTCGAATGCATACAAACCAAATATCGCAATCTTTCATTAAATTCACGGTTACTTAACATCGATTGAGATTAATCGGAAAAAAAATACATGCATTCGTTTCGAATCCATGTTACACAATTGACGTTAAATCTAAACAAACATTTGATACAAAAAAGTCCACACAATCTTAATATTGAGGCCGGTACAATTGTGTTGAAATCAAGAGGTTGAGGAACGTCGAGTGCTGGTTTTAGCGCATTCGGTAAGTGTTGTTCTCCATGACGGTGCAAAGCTCGCCTTTGAAGCCGATCTGAATGCTGAAATCAAGATCTCGGTTGTTGCGCTCGTTGGGCTTCATCGAGAAGCAGCCGGTAATTTCTTCTCCCTTTTTGACCTGTCGATAAAATAAAAATTAATAACGGTTTTTAATAAACAATAAGTAAAACGAAGTTTGATAAAAAATATATGCGGAATGTGAATATTTGCGATGAATACGGAGGCCGATACATCATAACGGAATCGGTCTATCTAAAAATGTTCTGGCAAACAACAAGATCTCCATTAGACGACCACAAACTAAACCGAGTGATCAAGGATGTAAAAATGGCCTTATATGAACAAAAAAAAAACTGAATTATCTGAAAAATATAAAAACACCAATAAGAGATTCTGATGTAGTTTGGGCAAGAAACGACAAAGGCCATAGTCATTGTCAAACATCTGAAAACAGTATTTAACCTAGCTGTGCCGATGGCATCTATTGGAGACCCCAAGTTTTTGATTTTTCTTGAATAATTATTTTAACACTGTCGTGGCCAGTGTATCATATGTGTATCATCACGGGCCCGAACGTTGGCGGCCGGTGATGCGTATATGCATCATGATCGCGCCAACCGTTTATGGCCGGTGAAACAGTGTGAATCAATTATTTTCTATTGATCTAAATTGCAACGCGACTCATTGAAATATAAAAGATTATATTTCAATATCACGCCAACGTTTGGGCCCGCGATGATACACATATGATACACCGGCCACGAAAGTGTTAATATAAATCCTACCATGTCACAAACATTTTGTATTTGACTAAAAAGTCTAAAAAATTTCTGAAAAAAATAATAAAAACAACAATATTCACGGGCGCGATGTTTTTTCTCGCTCACATCAGGTACGATGTGCCAAGTGCGAGTGAAACGTACTAGTGACACTTGTTGTGAGAACTCAGTCTGTGGCAAGACATCGCCGAGTGTCATTTACGCGTTATATTGATTAGTAAAAAAATCCAAAATAATTATATTTATTTTTAGAATCCATTTAAAAAAAATGGCAAGTCTCTGATAGATCCCCTTCGGATGACTCGGATGTTTTCCAGTCGCCGTGACGGAAGGGTTAAACCGCACAATGTAACCTTGAACTCGGCAAATGAAGCAGAGATATTAGTTTCTTGAAGCACCTTACCAGATGAGCCCCCAAATAAATTATTTAAAATTAAATCAGGTGAAAATGATAATAAAAAATGACCTGAATCCAAAAAAGGCTCAACGTTATGACTCAATTACTGGAAAACTGTTAAAGGAAGCTCCTGGGAAGTGCATACAGCTAAAGACATACATATTTAATGCTATAATCAGGCTGGGATATCATCCGGATCAGTGGAAAGTACCTAAGATCATCACGATTCCCAAAATTGGCAAAGATCCCGAAAAGGTTTTGATCCAAATTATTTCGAAGGTCTTTGAAAAAATGTTTCTGATAAAAATGAGATTATTTTTAACAAAAAATAATATTATTTCCGAGTGTCAATTTGGATTCCGAGAAATCCACTCAATGTCGAACAAATTCACAGAATTGTTGAAAAAATACACAATGACCTTGAATAATTCTTTTAATTTAAATCCTGAATGTCAAAAACATTTTGTATTTGTCTAAAAAAAAGTCTAAAGAATAAATATTATAAATAATTGTTGACCTTTGTGTGCATTTGCGGAAAAAAAATAAAAAGAATATTGACGGGCGGGATGTTTTTTCTCGCTCACATCCGGTACGATGTGCCAAATGCGACTGAAACGTACTAGTGACACGTGCTGTGAAAACTCAGTCTGCGGCGAGATATCGCCAAGTATTATTTTATTCAGTAATTTAAATTATTCAGTCTGAAAATTTCGCATATTTTTTTTATCAAACCTATTATGCAAAGACTTACGGTCATAAAATCGTCAAAATAGAAGACGGTTTGTTTCCAATGAGTGTATGGACTGTCTGGCGCCGTGCTGAACGACAGTCGCTTATGCGACTTGGTGAATTCGACGTTGAAGAATGTGACGAGCGCTTGAATATAATCGTTGCGTTTAACCTGAAATCGTAATAAATTAATATTTTTCCAACTATAATAATAAGCGAGAATAATAAAAAGAAGGCGTACCATCAGATTAAACTTGGCCGAAAAATCTAAATCAGCTTTCTGCACTGTGTAGAGATCGACTTCGATCAATAAAGACGAGTTCGTAACGACCTAGAATAATAATTTGGATTAATATAATGTCATTGTAATGTTAAAAATATTTTTAAAGAATAAAATAATACTTGTTTCGGATCAACGACGTCGACTAACGGTTCCGAGATCGCTACTTTTCTGATCGAGCTCATGTCGAAGCCGTAAACGTTCGACCACCAATTGATTTTCTCGTCTTTATATTGTCTATCTTCAATTCCGCAGATGAATAACGAACATCTACAAAATACGGCAAACGTTAAATCATAATTATGATTTATTAATGATTTATCGATGATTGACGTACCTGTCTGGGAAAAGGAGTCCGTCGGGTTTGAGCCACTTGTCTCTAGCATATAGAACGGTATCTAACATGCTTTCGTAGAAAAGACAGTATCCCATCCACTCGGATATGATTATATCGACGGATTCGATGCCGTCGGGCAGTGATACTTCTTCCACCTTTCCTTTCACGACGGTTATGATGTGCTCCAAGTCGTTGGCTTCTACGATTTTACGCGCGTAATCGACGATGTTTGAACACTCGACGGCGATGACTTTAGCGGCTCCAGCTTTCGCCGCGAACATTGATAAGATACCTGTTCCGCAACCGATATCCAGTACCGTCTGTAATTTACGATATTTACAATAAATTAAAATTGCAATAAAATGTATTATTATCGCGGCGATAGATATTACCTTTCCGTTGAAAAGATGTCTGTTGTGGTACATGGCGTTTCGGTAGGTGATTGTTCTTATTTCGTCCTTTAACATTTCTTCGTGAATGCCGAAATGAGCATACGAGTCGAAATAATAATCCCTCGAAGTCATTTCTTCTGTGGGAACGTTCGGACATTCTCCTATAAAATATTTATAAATTTTAGACTTTTCTGACATAGCATAAGATTAGTCGTTATAACCTACGAGACCTTGTAATCTAAGCACAAGTACGAATCGGATGAGTTTTCATGTAAAAATGGATCTTCCGAGGCGCACAAGTGCTTTTTATTAAGAGTGAACGATCCGATCAGCAATTTTTAACAATACTTGTCTCCGGAATATATTAAATAATATTTTTCTCATAGATATTCAGAATTCTTGTCCCGAGTTCAATTTATTATAATTAATAACATATTTAAACTCTAGGATGGGTCAATGGATGTCTAATGAATCATCGATACTTGTGCTATACAATCTGCCGTTACCGTACGGTTAATCATGAATGCCGAGAACGATGCATTATGGCCGAAATCATACTCTGAAATATGGCATCGCATTTCCGGAATGATCATATACCACGAATTGGTTCGTCATTCCGGAGAGGCGAGCGAAATTGTAATGTTCGTAAAAAAGGCGGTTATTTTTTCATATCAAATTTAAACCGATAAATGTGCTTCTATTCAACAATGCTTTGTAGAAATGAGGTCCTTTTCATGAAACGTGTTTGCACGCCAAGGTCAAAAGTATTCGCTTGTGTCCGGGGCATTGAACCGTTTCCCGGCGCGAAAATGGCAGTGTGTTCGAATGAAGGTTATGAGTCCGGCATGGCGGAGGCCGGGGCGGGGGCGGAGTCTTACCGTTGGTGGGTTCGGCGGGTGTGGTGGCAGAGCTGCCGGCGTGCACGTCCATGGACTCCATGGCGACGAACGGAGAGCTGTGAGACGACGAGGCGGCTAAAGGACGGCGGCTGCCGGAAAGCAAGGAGGTTTAGCGCGCCACTGCTGCCAACTGTGACCGCACCACATGTCAATTTTCCGCGAAACAAGCGACTCGGCTTCGAAACGATTTATTAAGCTTTTAAAATGCTTAAGCCTATTATATTTACGTGTATAATAATTAAAATAATTTATACGACATCAATATATATAAATAACAATTAAACCGAATATTTTGTTGTAAAATTATTTATCTCTTTTGAAATATTAACGAAATAAATGACAATATTTTAAAATTACGTTATTACTTGTCAGAAAATTTAAAAGTAACGTAAAAATAGATCCGTCTTATTAATTAATTTATTTACTTATTGATTCAATTCGCCAATCATAGTAAAAAAAAATAAAACATAGATATATAAAATGCATATAAAAACCTTGTATGAAATAAAAAATAATAGTAATGTATATAAAATAAAAATATAAGAATATAAAAATAAATATCATCATTAATTGGCATTAGATTGGTATTGTGGTGGTCACAAATGCCAAATGACTTCGACTTCGAAATATTATTTTTTGTAAAACGATAATGGAATTCAAGCACATGCATTTTTGAAAATATCAAAAATGCAACGCATAAAAATCGAGCCAACACCGAGCCAACGTCTAGACGCCAAAAAAATACAACTAATTTTAATTCTGGAATATCAAGCAAAAAATCGCAGACGTAAACAACCACGGCAGGAGTGGAAAGGAGTATCTGCTCGCGCCCTATACACTTAGGCAACGAGGCAGTAAGACGCCAGAGAGAATCGCAGCTTTACTCTGAGCTGAAGCTGTCCTGGAATCTGTCAAAGAGTCTTGTGCAGTCGAAAGTCCCGACTGGAGCTCAGTTCGTCGGACGCACACTCTCACGATAAAGAATCCGATTCAAAAGAATCCGAAAGAACATAGTTGGCCACGTGATAGAGCAAAGAAATAACTCCGGTTAACGGAGAGTTTCTGAGAGCACCTGTCCTTACATTTGGTAGAAGAAAAAGTACACGCGAATGAGCTCGTTGTGTACTGCGGAACCAACAGCTTGAAGAAGTGCTCTGCCAAATAAATAAACTTTCTTTTTCTGAGAATTACATACTCTAGGTTGCCCGATTGCATAGCGCCATTGAGAGGCGCCAATTGGGAAAAATTTGAAAAATATTGAATGTTAATTCATTAAACTTTCTTAAAATCGATTAAAATCTTAATTCTTTTTCATAAAATGTTTTTTATTTTTACGGAGGAATATTAGGGCCCAAATTAAAATTCTGCACACAGGCATCGGACAGCGCTACTGCCTGTACACATGCGCTGGGGTAATATATTCGTTTTTTAACAATCGTCAGAAATGTCATGTATTAACAATTATTTGTATTAATAAAATTTAAAACAGACACCCAAGCGATTCTCTGGTTCAATAAAATGTTGTTCTCTAATCCTGATTAACAATTTTGATTTGATTTTAGTTCATTTCTAAAACTAGGTATCTTCTATTCTATATATTATCTAGCCCTTTGTCTCTATACGCCACACATGAATATTGAAGAATTTATAGTTGGTAAGAAAACATAAATAAATTTAATCCTGTACATATCTAATAAGAATCATTATAAAAAATTGGATGATATGCGATTTCGTGATCAATTTTTGTGTTGGCTCCCACAATAAAGCGTTAATAGCGAATGATTACATTTTAATAAATTAAAGTATTAGTGATGGACGTAAGTCAATTATTATATTTAATACAAAATTGATAATAAAATCAATCGTTAATCAATATGTTTAATACGAATCCAAAAGAGAAGTATAAATAGTTGCTGGCCGGAAAGCGTCGTGTTTTACGCATGCGCCGCTCACGTATCCGGCGCTTCTTTCTCTTCTCCCTCGGCCGTGCCCGCTCGCTGTCCTAGCCGCGTCGCCCGTCGTTACTCACCATGGGTCACGAAAACATTTGGTTCTCGCATCCCCGCAAATATGGGCCCGGCTCGCGGTCCTGGTGAGTACCTCCTCGGAACAAGTCCTAGCCCCCTCGCCCACCTCCACCTGGCTCGCACGTGTACTCGTGTAAAGTGCCGAATGATTCCTCTGTTTACACGCTTTGAAATAATGAGTACCTTGATGTAGCCCCACTGCAACCTAAAAGTCATATCTCAATCGCATCGAGCATTCGTTTGCGATACGCGAAGAATATTTACAATGCCATATTTGAGGTTATGTTTCATAAACGTCAAATATGTTCTGCACCTAATTCCATAATGAATTTAATTAATTATTTAATTCGACGTATCGTGTTTGATCAGACGCCTTATCGTTTATTCAATGCATTTTTTTTATTATTTTACAGCCGGGCGTGTTCCAACAAACACGGCCTCATCAGGAAATATGGATTAAATCTCTGCAGACAGTGTTTCAGAGAATACTCAAACAAAATCGGATTCAAGAAGCTAGACTAAATACATTCGCTGCGGCTGAGAATCACGTTAACATTAATATGTATATTTATACAAATTTTCTGAACGAATAAAGTATGTGTTAATATTAAAGTGAATTTCAGTTATGTACCTTGTTTTATTTAAATGTAATTGTGAAATGGTAAAAAAAAATACCAATTTGGGCGGAAAACCGATTTGGAACCATTATACAAAGATTTCGTCATTCTCTCAAACATTTATACTTAAAACTTGGAACTGTGATTCCTGAGAGAAGTGATGCTTATCTGATTTATCAACCTTAATGTTATTTTTAGTAGACTAGGTATAATTTCTCCATGGTAAATCCATCAACTTGGAGTCGAATAAGATAACAAATACCATTATGACAGCGAGATGAAATTATGAGGTTAATTTCCTACCATAGGCGAATCAAAATGCTAAAAACTAATCCATTCCAGAGATTTTATTAAACTAGCCATGGAGATGGGGGATATTAGGGATCCCAAGTTTTTTATTTTTCTCATAATTCTTAATATAAATCCTACATGTCACAAACTTTTTGTATTTGTCTAAAAAGTCTAAAGAATGCATGTAAATTGACCCATTGATCTTTATTGTCCGCAATTGTGAAAAAAAATAAAAACATTCGCTTCTGTTGCTATGGGTGCAATGTTTTTTCTCGCTTGCATTCGGTATGTTGTGCCGAGTGTGAGTGAAACGTACCGGTCACATATGTTACGAGAAATCGCCGAGTGCCATTTACGCGCATGGCGATTTGATTGAACAACCTTTATGCCTCATCCAATACCTTCTCCATTTTATCCGGTCTGCCGCTATGTCGCTCCATTTTCCGATAAGTTTCAATGATGCGGTGTCCCTCTACGCAGTCCAACCATCTCGGCCATGGTCTTCTTTTCCTCCGAGGACAGGAAGGCTTATCAACTATAAGCCGTTTCAGCGGCTGACTGGCACGATTGACCACCGGAGTCTGGTCACTCTAGCGACAGCTTTGACCTGTATATTCTTCAGTGGGGTACGATGGACTTGATGTTGGGTGTGCTGAATGTGGAATAAAAAAAATATAAACAAAAAATACAGTTCTTTTTTTAATGAATTTTATTATTATTTATACAATAATTCTATTCTTCGTTTTTG
>JAGXCT010036673.1:60403-71953 GCA_022495035.1 Philopotamus ludificatus | reverse complement strand
GGTACGAGATGATGATAAGGATCCCAGAGACGTATCTCCGGTACGAGATGATGATGGGTGCAAAAACTATCAACGAGATTTATGGACGAGTGCTGATTTTTGTTTACGAGACAAAGAACCCAATAGTTTTTTCAGAGAATTGGTACCAGAGATGAGAAATAGATATTTTATGATAAAATGAGAAGAGAAAAGCATCGTCTTGAAGAAACACACATCCGTTATAACCTCAAAGCTAAGATTAACACTTCAGAAGGATTTTGTTATGCATTTGGTAGAATATGAGTGAAGTTATTCACTATGGTTTATTAAAACCAGCTGAAAACATAATTGCAGAAGTGTATTGTCTACAATTAGACACATTGAGTCAAAGGCTAAAGGAAGAATATCTAGATTTATCTAATAAAAGATTAGAAGTAATTAGAACATTGGCGTAAAAAATCATTTAGGTTAATATTTTGTAAATTGTAAAAAAACGAGGGTATTAATATTTTAGAAAAATGTTAATCAATTTTATGCCAAATAAAAAAACATGGATTTTTTTCCGGATAACCTAATAATAAATATTATGCATAAAAATAAATATATTTACCTCTTGCCCGGCGATATCCTCCCAGTGAACCTTCGGTCCGCACTCCACGATTTCGTCCAGGATCAACTGACCGAGTTTAGCATCGAGACCGCGTGTTGATGTAGTTGGCTGATTGCTAGGTGTACGAGGACGAGCGGCTGTAGGTCTACCGGTGTTATTAGTCGCGCTACCGCTTGCAATTCTTCGTACCGGGGAACCATTCGCACCGACCTAAAGAAATTTGTAAAGATAATGATATTTAAATTACGAAAAAAAATAAATGTAATAGGTAAAGTGAAAAGAAATGTCGCATTTTTGACAAAAAAAACTACAAATGAGAAGATAATGCCAACATCTTGAGTATACGGAAATGCCAATGGTGATTCAATAGTGGCAGAAGGATAATCCGAAATCAGGAAGACCAAGACATCGGTTATCTCCTGTCGACTAACGGAATCGACTCTTGTTCTGTCGATAAGAGAATATGTTCTGGTAAATACGTACAGATAATTGCCGCTTTACTGCTGGCGGTGTACTGGCCGGCTTGACGGGATGACGATTCCCTCCGTACGCCATGTACGAAGTAACGGCCGGACCCGAGCCGGCCGCAGGTGCAGATCGTCCCATCGAACGAGGTAACGTCAACGACTTGGACATTATACCACCGGCGCCTGGCACTCGTCTACCGGCAACGGCTAATTTACGTCCGGACACTGAAAACCGACATTATTCCGAATTAAAACAAAATATTTGATTAAATCATACGTAAATAATATTTTTTAAAGCGATATGAATAAATGTTATTTATGATTGTTTACATGAGTTAAGAAAATCATTTAAATTACGTTAATATAAATCATAAAATAGCATTAATGATAAATTAAAATGTTATAATTAATACGAGGGTTCAAAATCTACATATACATATACGCTACCATGCTTTTGATTTAATAATCTTAAAATACGAGAAGCCAAATAAATAATGTTAAGTATACACTCACCGTTCTACTGATATTTGGTTAATTAAACGAATTATTATTTAATATGATTAATTGAGATTGATAACAATGTTCATCGAGACATGCTCTGATCATATGAATTTGAATGGGATATTGCAAACAAAGTGTGCGGGATTGACGTGAAGTGGAATATCTATACGACGCTATGTATTTGCGTGAATGATGATATTTACGTAAAACAGTGTGTGTAGATGCGAATGAAACGTGTAAAATTGAATCGGTTATATCCCACAGCGACCCTAGCGATTCATTTACCTTCCTTGGGTTTAGTAGTGGTGCTTATTAGTGGTGAATAAGTATTGAGTCGGTGCTTAATGCGTTTATCCTCCTCACCCTCCGCTACGGAGTCGATCTCGGTTTTATTACGGAGGGGACGCGCTCCAGGCTGGCGGAGACGCACTCCCGTCTTGCCGTTTGTCGTGACCTTTGAGGTATTGTCCTCGCGGCGATCTCTAATTCCGAGCTTGCCCAATCCTTCTAAGTTGACTGTGCGAGAATACACAGATAATAACGAAAAATAAATGGTGAAATAGAAAAAAAACTGTGACATTATATTGATGTTGGTATTTATATTGTTTGAAAATCATAAAAACATAAAGCTGAACGCGATGTTGCAAAATATATTTAAAATAAAAAAAAAATGCAAATAAATTCCAGCATCAATAAATATAATAAATAAATAAATAAAATAACATCATAATGCATAATAATATATAAAATAATTGCATACCCGATATAAATACATACATTTATATAGATTAAAAAAATATAATATTCAAGCGAAAAGAAATGTCATTTTTTTGTTGCATCGTAAAAACCATGCAAAAGCTGGAGATCAAAGAGATTTCCGGTAATTTATGCTGTTTTTATTTGATAAAGGAACGAAATCAAAAGAAGCTACCCAGACAGACTATCTGCGACATTTATGTAGATATCTTAAATCCTCGACAATGCTAAAGATGGTTTAAAAAGTTCAAAGTGGTGATAGTCTTGATAGATAAGTGTCGATAAAGGAATCAGGAAGATCTCTTAAAATCGATGATGATACTCTAAACTCATTGGTGCAGTCCAATCGGCGTAAAAAATCAATGAATTATCACAAGACCTCAATTATCCATGGTCAACACTCAAGGATTATTTGAAGAGGCTCGGAAAAAAACAGATATTGAATTTCCTCGATTTTTTCACTATTATCCAGATATGAAATTGATCCATTTCTTAGATAAATAGTTGCCGAGGATGAATAGTGGGTCCTTTACACCAATCCGAGGAGAAAAAACACTATCATCAAATCACGTACCTCTGTCTACCCCTGGGCCATTATTAACTCTTAAAAGGTTTCCCTTTGAGTTTGCTGGGATGTTTTGGGAATAATTCATTAAAATCTGATCAGAATGTTACAGGAGAGGACATATAATAAGAAAATAGACAAGAATTTTGGGTGCCGTGCGAACTTTCTCCAACCGTCTTAGAACAACGAAAAAAATCTTTTATTTCTACTCTCTAGTTATGAAACAGATCCATTTCTTAGAAGGATTATTACTGGGGATAAAGAGTGGATCCTCTACAAAAATCCAAGGAGAAAAATAATTACTATCATCGAATCAGGTACCTCTGTCTACCCCTGGGCCATCATTGTCGAATATTTT
The DNA here is from genome assembly GCA_022495035.1 of Philopotamus ludificatus. Classification (NCBI taxonomy): domain Eukaryota; kingdom Metazoa; phylum Arthropoda; class Insecta; order Trichoptera; family Philopotamidae; genus Philopotamus; species Philopotamus ludificatus. The sequence goes on along the minus strand of JAGXCT010036673.1, from coordinate 68,717 downwards.
TTTTAATCTCTTACTGTCTATATATGAAATTGTTCAGTTTCTTAGGATTGTTATTGGGGATGAGAATTAGGTCTTCTACACTAATCCGAGGAGCAAAAACAATGACTTTCAACAATGACCTGTGTCTACCCCTGAGCCGTGTTAAAAATAAAAGGTTTCCTTTTATATATAAGTCCAAAACCATTCAGAGTCATATTTTAATGAAAAATCATCCAAATTTTACGAAGGAAGTATTAAAAAACTATTGATAACAACGGAAAATATTTAACAAGATAATATCGTACAGTTTTCGTTGCATTAAAAAAAATTGTCATCTCTTTCCGCTTTACCTCATTTCATTAAATCTCTCATGCTAATAACTATTCATACGAAAATGCATATAATTTAAGAGTTATTATAAAAAAAATACGGTATAAATTAATCATTAATATCTAATCCCAATATTATTTTCTATAAAATTAGCAAATAATAAACAATACTAATTAAGTTATTATCCCGTAACTATGTAGAATGGTAAAAGTGAATATTCACATCATTGTGACGACGGCCTATACAAATACTCGTTGAATGGAATAATTTGTCGTTGACATAGAAATATTTGACGAAGGAAAAGGCACTCCCTTTCCTGTCGGTTCAATTTATTATATAAAAGGCACATCGGATTCTCTCCATTTTTTTTTTATAAATAAATTAAAAAGCCAAATTATACCCACGCCCGTATCGATCGAATAATAAATAAAAGTGCTCGACATAACAAGCGTACGACAATAAAAAGCACACAGGTGCATACTAAAATCTATTCATATACAATAAGAATGCAACTAATAAAGAGGATACGTCGACGCCCGACTCACCTAAAAAGTGCAAACGGTCTCGGGCCATGCCGAGGTTCGTTTGCATTTTATCGTGGAGACGCTGAGCCCGTTGCCAGGCGTCTCCCCGTCCGCCCCAGCATTCCACGGCGATTCCCTGTTCCAATTCGCCGATCCCCTTTTTGTACAACTCAATCGCCAACTCTTTTTGACCTGAAATCATAAACAAAAAAAATATTATAAAACGCTTATATGGTATTATGTATTAGTTGCCGTATATGGAATTTGCGAATTATGAAATATCAGGTTTTGCGAACAGCTGTTATGCACACATGACTGGTTACAATTATCGCTCAGGGGCATTGTAACTGTCGAGGTGATCATAAACCCGATGTACCTACTTAACTTGTGGACCATAAATGTGCATTCTATGCACAATCAATTAAGGCGAGCATCTGCGTTACGTGAACCAAACAAGTTTTTGCGAATATGCGACCATAGCGTTATGATAAGATGAGAATTATTATCGTTATATAAAATTTGATACATTGAAAATAGTTCAACGGAAAACAACTGTTCAAATATTGGTTTATAACAATTTCGGCTGAAGAATTATCGTAACATTGAGCTAACTTAGCATTAATCCTTTAACCACTATGAGAAATTTACATAATTATGGCCCATACATTTACACAAAGACTCCAGCACGTGTCCCTAATAATGTTGAATATGCAGTAGTCACACCTGCGTGACAATAGCGGTTAAAAAGTTCAAATAAGTGTAATTATTGAAATAATCGTTATGCTACTGCTAGCTTTTGATACTATATTTTAGGATGGAAGTAAGCCGTCGCCTGGACGAGTCTACTTTAACCATTTATGTGCAGTTTTATTTGAATACTCTTGAATAGTCGTTAGACTGAAATGGCAGTAGGGTAGCCAACTGGTCTGCATGGAGGACGGGCAATGGTGCCGGTCATAGATTGGAGGCCACAGACAGGTTAAAGAAACTTGGGTCGCACCCTGACAAGATGCAGTGATGATATAATCAAACTTGCATATTTTACTTACTTTTGTACCCAGGATGATCTCCCTCCACCGCGAGATGCTTAGGGAAAATGCCGCATCCGACAGCATGGAGTAGGCCGTGACGTGCTACGTCCAGATAAGGACAGGACCACAGAACATTACTGTAGTCCTGAAAGACGAACCCCCACGAACAGGGCGAAGACGCCATTGGGTTAAACTCTTTAAGCTTAGCCTTAAAATTACCGTGGCCGGTCAGGAATTGACTGATCTGGGAAGAACCAGCGATTTAGCCCGGCTCTAATATCAGGTAAGAAGAGATAGGTAGTCTGCCCTTAAGGGGGAAAATCCCATCTATTGATCATGAACCGATTCGCGGACGTGTGACTTGAAGTTTGCCAAAGATTCTCGCCTGTGTGGGCAAATTGTAGTGGCGCTAACGAAAATAGGACTATTTTTTTTAAGCAAGATCTGCCGGCCCTCAGCTGGATTTCAAAGTCGAGCGGAAAGACGGCAGTAATAATTAAAAGCGATACTGTTGAAGATGTGCGATAAGCACAAGTGGAATTAAGGAGGGGTGGGCTCTGCCCCGACAAAAGGATTTAAAAATCAAACTCGCAAGGACCAGGTGGAAGAGGAAACCCTATGATCGGACAAGATGGAAACAATTCTGAGAGGCCTTCTTTCAGCAGTGGTGAAACAAACACTGACTCAAATTCTGACATTCCTTCATAAAAAAAAACATATTCTGTTCAAAAATATTTCAAACATGTTTCAGTTTTTAGCGTAAACTTTTGGCCGGAAAAGTTTCATATTCTATATTATTAGTAATTTTGAATATATGATTCTAAAAAAATACGAATATATTGAAAATTCCAAATATAAAACAATCCCAACTTAATTTATAGCTTTATTTTTCATGTACAATTTCATGGACTTTTCATGAATTATTGAGTTAGTTGAATTCTAAAAAGTGTCTAAACATAGTATCAACATATTTTTAAATGCTTAACGTATTTATTTTATCAGAGAATATGCTTATCTTGAATGCTGCAAAGAAATACTACACTATAATGTGACACGGAATGAAAAGTTTCAGACATGTATGAGGAAAATATTTTATTATAACATTTAATATTTGTTTTAGTTAGTATTTAACCGTCTTAACTCCTGAAAAATCTAAAATATTGCTCTGAAATGAGCGATTTGGATTATCTATCTGATATATCAGTCCATCTCTTGCAATTAAAAGGGTTTACTGTAGAATGTTCGGCTGCTGAAATGTCTCCAGTTAGTACAAAAAAATAAAGCTAAGCCGTTGTTCCATAGCCAAAGGATTAATAATTCCGGTTATGTGGTTTAGTGGTATTCACTCAAGGATAAGACATACTATAAAATAAAAAAGCTTGTCGGAAAAGTACGTCAATCAAACGATTCATCACAAATAATATTTGAAAAACTATCAGTTAGATCTGATTTTTTCAGATTTTCACGTCAAAATGCTTAAATCTAAGTTCGTATTATTTTAATTATTAAGCATGACGCTAATTTTCAGAGAATAAAATCAAAGATATGATACGTTATAATGAATATTTATCATCTTGTTAACAGTTAAAGGGTTCATACATTTTTAAAAAATTGCCCTTATCCCTAGAGGCGAAAAATTAAACCAGTGTCGGTCTGATATAGTTTCGTTTTTTATTTTTTTTCCTGCAAAAATAATTGTAAAGGCAGAAACAAGTGATAATCGGAAGGTGCTAGGTCCGAGGAGTATGGTGGATGCGACAGAATTTCATCATCATGAAGCAGGAAGATGTCCTTCCTATTGAACATCGTCGGCCTCTTTTCTTGAAGTGCTGTTTTTAAATTATCCAATTACTGACAGGACCTCTCCGAATTTAACTTTCCGTTCGGATTCAACAGCTCAAGATGTATTGGTCCTCAAATGTTCCACCATCTACAAAACATTTTCTTATTCAGGCTCAACTTTGGTTTAGAGGTGGAGGGGGGCAGATTTTCCGATTCACAATATGCTCTTCTCCTTACGATGTTTTCATAAGTAATCCACTTTTCATCTCCAGTTATCATCCGGTCCGATTTTTTTTCGTGCACTTAACTCATGTGGTACCCATTTCGAATATTTCCACACCATTCCTAGTTTCTAAATATGGTCCGAAATGGTTCGTTGAACTGAATTAAGTCCCTGCAATCTCCGATGTTGTCAAAATAGGATTTTGCTCTAACATGATCTTGACAGTATCGTCAGAAACGGACAGAATGTTCTTGTTTTTCCAAATATGCCATATAACGATAATGTTTGTTTAAAGTTTCAGACGATTCTGTCTGACGATATGATCAAAATACCGATCTCTATTACATGAAAATATTTATTTATCATTTTCTATAAACCTTCAGTAACGTAGAGTGACATAATATGTCGGGTATTATAATAATGCACAAATTCTGATCTAAAAAGCATCAAATTGGGGTCCATTACAGTCGTTGATTAGTGTTTCGGTAGACACTCGTAAAATATTTTTGCATAACTTATTTCACCATCGATTATGAAATCTTAATTTATGCAAAAAAAAATGTTATTTAAAGTCGGCAGCGGTATATCGTTGATGGAAATATTATTCAGTATAATTTTACCGGAGAAAATGCTTCGTTATTTTCATTTTCAGACGCAAAAGATATAGGTTATGTTTCCAGAAACTACCCTTGTTATATTTTCTTTGTTTGTGATTGAATTAACACGGACGGTCTATAGATTTAAATAGATTTGTAACGTTTTCAGGATTTGTATCTGTTGTATTCGTGATTTTTTCATTTGATTCGTCAATGTTTGAATTAAATACGGATAGTATGGGGGTGATTGATGCTCACCTTCGTTTTCTTCGTCGATCTTGAGCGCTTTGGAGATGTACTCGAAGGCTCGGCGGTGGTGGTGCTTCTGTTTGGCGAGGAGCGGGTCGCCGGGCCCGACGCGCTGCGGCTCCATGGGCGGCGCGGCGATGGGCGCCTCCTGGGGTCGCACGAGGCTGCGGGAGGCGGAGCAGAGATATTTGAAGGCGACGAAGAGCTGGTAGATGAGCGAGCGCAGCAGGTTGAAGAGCACGAGGATGGGGAAGGAGACGACGTAGAGGTTGCGCTTGTGCACGGAGGCGCGGCCCGGCTCGGGCTCGGCGGCTGCCTGGGCCGCAGGCGGCGCGGCGCCCAGCCCTCGGCGCCAGCGCGACCATCCGCGCCGCGCGCCGCCGCCGACTGAGCCGCTCGGCCCATAGACAATACGGCGGCAAATTCAAACGCGGAGCGGTCAAAGACGACGACATGGGAATGGGATTTTCAGAGAATATTATTTGAATACGCAATCGTTTTGATCCCGATTCGATCAAATAACATATAAGAGGGGCCCAAAAGAATATCAACTATTATATGGCATTGTTTATTAGTAATAAAATTTATATTATTTTTAAGGGTGAAATGGAGGGGCGTACGGTGGTGTTGATGTTGGGTGTGCTGAATGTGGAAAAAATATTATATTTTTCGACTTTATTTTTTGAAAAATTTATGTCGCAGAAACAAAGAATAGAATTATTGTATAAATAATAAAATTCATTAAAAAAACTATATTTTTTTGTCCACATTCAGCACAGCTAACATCAAGTTTACCGTACGCCAATGGACTGAAATGTCGAAACTAGAAATTGACACATCAGACATTGTACAGGTAAATCCAGTTGATTGATTTAAGGTAGAGTCATAAATAACTTCCGACTCAAGTAGACAGTTCGTATTGTTTGGATTTACTCGCAGTGAGTCACATGACGAGGGGATTTCTGTTTTCAATAGATAGATAAGTGGCCTGTCAGTCATTTGACAACTATTTAGTGTGGTGGACGTTACAGTGGTGTTGTTATTCGAACCCTTAAAATGGAAAACCAAAAAGTGATGCCTTGGGAATTCACACAAGGAACTAGTCTTTGAAAGATGAACCGAGGGCGGGTCGCCCTTCCGACGTCGATGACGACATTTTAAATGTGATATTGGAACAAAATCCACGTCAAACGATAAGGAAGTTGCCAGAGTGACTTAATACGTGACATTCTACAGCAGGGATGAGCAACTCGCGAACCTTCAAAGATTTTGCATTTTGACTGAAAGCGATCACCGATCGGGATTAAATGACATACTGCTAGAAAGCTGAATGTGAGTTGCTGTGTCATCTATATTTGCAAATATTGGTTCTTTGCATATATCTAGGCAAAGAAGCAATTCCAAATTTCCATAAGACTGATGACACACCCCGACGAAATGAATATTGTTGTTTTAATTTTTTTCCGCAATTTCGGACTATAAAGGTGGGTGATTATTTATAATATTTATACATTAGACTTTTTAAACAAATAGAAAAAGTTTGTGACATGTTGGATTTATATTAAAAGAGTTATTCATTAAACTCTGTAAGGAACAGAAAAGGTAGTAGTCTGTAGGAGCAAGATCTGGGGAGATTCAAGTTATTCGAATTCAAACACTTGGGGTTCCAAATAGGCTCAGCTAGGTTAATGTGTGTTTTATTTCTGTATTTTTTTATACTAGGTTTATTTTGTTAATAACCACCTGGAAAATTTTGGGAGTCAGCAAGTTAGGCATATGGGTACCACATAATCTCAGTGACCGAAATGAGGCAGACCGAATGTCTCTTACAACAAGTCTCCTCTCACGACAAAAAATCGAGCCTTTTTTGGACAGGACAATAACGTCCTGAATATGAAAATATTGTCCTCGAAAGACAATGGTTGGATAAGGATCAACCACCCCTATCGGACCCTAAAGTCAATATTCATGGCAAGAAAACTTTATTGTGTGTATGATGGGATCGTCGAGGAATAAATCCATCACGAGCTGATGAAGCGCAAAAAAACGATTACTGCCGATACATACGTTCAGCAGCTCCAAAGAGTTAATGAAAAACTACTGGAAAAGCGTCCTGCACTCGTCTATCGGAAAGGCGTTATCCTGTTCCACAAGTGACTGAAGAAAAAAATCTGGAGCTTAACTGGTTTGTTTTGCCACATCCACCCTACTTCCCAGATCTTGCTCCTACGGACTACCACTTTTCTGTTCCTTACAGAATTTAATGAATGGAAAAACTTTCGTTAATGATTAGCAAGTCAATCAGGCCCTCGATACTTTCTTTCAAACGTTCAAACCCACCAAATTTTATGAGGAGGGGATAAGTGGTCAATAAGATAGGAGAAGGTGATATGTAACAGTGGTGAAGGCTCAACCTAATGAGTGTGTTAATTATTAGTGTCAGGGCATGCGATTAAGGGTAAAATGTAAAGAAAACCAGAAATTGACGAAGGACACATCAGACATCATATGCTACTTTTTTCCGACTAGGGCTTGAATGTCAGCAAACAGAGGCGCGCCGTCCATATGGTCAGATTGTGCGGCGCACACAGACGGCAGAAGATTAGGAGCGTCGAGAAGCACCAAGAGGGGATTCTAGAATCGATTAAAATTTACAAATTCTTTTTCATAAGATTTTTTATTGTAGGGAGGGGGTATAGGGGCCCTAGTTAAAATTCTGCACACAGGCGCCGGACACTGTAGACGTGTCACTGCCAGAAAAAAACCACTAAAGCTATTAAATAAATTTATGACGTAATGCTGACAGCACGTATATGCCAATTTAGAGGGTTCAAAGGTTCAAATAGGGAAACAGATGCGCCTGAATCTGGACGACCTTCTAAATTTGATGATGACATATTGAGATTCTCGATTAACCATCGAAGAATTATCGCAGTGACTCAAATCCCGAGATCCTCTGTACAGTCACATTTACAACGCATCGGTAAAACAAATAGAATGGTAAATTAGACACCGCACGTACTATACGAAGATAGCAAAGAAGAGCGGAGAAACACGTGCAATACTTTGTTGTCGAGACCAAGAATTTAATTCTTTTTACACCAAATTGTAACTGGAGATGAGAAATAGACCGTTTACGATAATAAAAGTAAAAAAAGGCAACGACTTTCTTCAAGTCAAACTGCTGAGCCGACCCCTACGCCTGGTTTAATACTACGAAAAGTACTTTTGTGCATTTGGGGGTTACAGGGGCGCGCACTCCATATGGCCAGATTGTGCGGCGCACACAGGCGCCGGAAGATTAGGTGTGCCAAAAAGGCGAGTTCTTTTTATAAAATGGTGGGATGTAAGAGGAATAATTCATTACGAACTGTAATACCGGGTGAAAAAACTGGAAGATGTTTACTATCAACAATTGGAAAGATTAAACGAGAAAATAAAAATCAAACGTCCAATTTTGTTCAACAGAAAGGGAATAATTCTTCATCACGATCATGAACGCCCAGAAGTTAAAATGGAAGGTTCTGCTACATCCTTCGTATTCCCCAGACCTTGCTCCTTCTGATTAGTTTCTCTGCAAGTTCATGATGCACACTTTAA
>JAGXCT010036673.1:15894-47124 GCA_022495035.1 Philopotamus ludificatus | reverse complement strand
AATCGTGGCATTTCTGGAATAGTAATCCCAGAAGGCCCAGCAACCAAAGGGTTAAGGGTTTGATCAATATCATAAAATATAAATTTATTGTCAAAGGATTATCGTAGTTTCGCAATTTTGAAGGATAGTCGGTGCCTTTGTTAGGGTAAATAAATATTGGGTCAATATTAAGTCTAATCTAGATTGTATTGGGTTTTTTTTTATAGATAATCAACATGAACTACTGCAAATAAAGTTATTCAAGTAGTGAGTACACAATTTCAAGTCAACGATTATTTTTTTATTTTTTAACCTCGATCCATATTTATTTAAGCGACATATATAAAAAAAAACGATAATTGCGACATTACTTATTGTTATAGCTTAGCCGAGATTATACAAAAAAAACGATGAATGTGAGGGAAGATGGAACGGGGTTCCACTGTGTATGGAATGCTAGTTTCAACTACGCTATCTTTGAAATAAATATTAAAATAATGAAGTCATTCATAGAATGTGAACTAATAAAATATAGTATCGCGGTATAAACCTTTATCAAGTCTACAGCTGTACAAATACATAATTCGCGAAATAATTGACATAGCACGTTCCTAATGACACGTTTTTATTGCAATCTTAAGGACTGGGGATTATTTCAAACTTATGATGCATTATTTTTACAATATTTGATCTTGAAAACAAATAGAAATAGGTGTGAACTATTTTCCAATCTTGACTTGTGCAAATATCCACATCGTTCATAAAATAGCACAGATAGTAATCTTGATTGGCTTGATAAATCAGAGGGAAAATCTATATTTTAGTAAGTTATAAGCCACCTTCAGCAATAATCACAACCTCTTCAACCTTGGAAGATCCATATTGAAATGCCTGGCAGATTCTTCTTATTCTTCCATAACTATACTTAATTAAAAGTCAAAATAAGTCACTTATAAGTTTTCATGGTCGTATGCGCTGCTACAGCATCATATTGGAACACATATAGTCTTCCTGCAGTAATTTCTTCAACCCAAGGCTTGAACACAGTCGCCAAAACGTTTTGGTACACACCATGGTTCACTTTCAGACCTTCAGACCTCAACTAATGTACATTTACATTGAAACCAATACTCCACGCCCTCTGAATCATTATAGTATATTGTATCCTCCAAATGCTTCATTCCAGAACTTCCAAACTCCTAGTATTGTTCTAAATAACAACCTAATATATTATCCCCTACCCTATTTGGTCCGATCCTCAACTATCTCATAAGCATATGCATAAGCTTAACCTTCAATTCCAAAATATTAGGTAAAGCGAAAAGAAATGATATTTTCTTGAATTGTCATAAAATTTTCTGTTAATATCTATGATCTTCCTTCACAGTTTTTTAATACCTATTTCATACAATTTAGGTGATTTTGTTTTTTTGAACTTGGACATCTCGAAGCGAATGTTTCATAGACTTGATCGACGTAATCCGAACTACGTGTGGTCCAGAATTAGCGTGCTGTGGAATTCTTCTTTAATTGTATACTAAATCTGATCGTTTTCATGCTGTTCTGAATTATTTCTAAGAAAGAAAAACCTTTTTAAACCATCTAGGGATTCAAGATGTCTTCTCAAATACCGCAGATGGTTTGGGTAGATTCATTTGATTACAATTCTTTATTAAATAAAATTAGTGTAAAATATTGCAAATGTGTCTCGACAAAAAAAGCCGGTGACAAACTGGTTACTAGTAACGCAACAAAAATTGTCATTTTTTTCCGCTTTGCCTAATAAATGGACCAAAGCTTAATTTTTACCTTCATTTACGTTACGTTAATTCATGTTGAACTTGGATACCTAGAAGAAAACATCACCATAACGCGGTTGAAGCTAGCTTTGTCTATTGGAAGAAAAAAATATCAAATTTGTCTACCAGATGTTGGAAGTTAAATAAGTCCCGAAAATAAAATATGTTAGACGAAACGTACTGTTGTCCGAAGGATGTAAGCAAGAAAGAAAGTATTTTTCAAGTAGAGCAATATTTATTCGAAGATGTGGACTACAAGATTGCAAAAGAATTATTAATTCTTCAGTCGTTAGAAGAAAACTATCGGTGAAGATATATTTGAAGCAGTCGAGACTGCTTTCGGAAACTTTGGGACATATACGATGATACGTCATCTCTGGAAGTCATGGTCTTCTTTCCTCCAACTTCTTACGCCTAAGCAAATACGCATCTGCCTCAACCTTGTGTCCAGAGTTTTGATGGTTTCCCTTCTTCAAGCTTGCTAAGTTTTTCAGATTTGCCAGTCGTAGCGCAAGTTGTATCACTTGAATGTGGGTAAATCCCTCAAGATCTATGAATTCATAATTGACCGAACTGTGATCGCTTCCAAATCCTACTGTGATGACGCTAATGGCTGGTGTGTTTATAAAGGTGCGTTTCCGAACTCTGCACACTTGCCGTTCCGAGTGAATGGAGTTCCATTACACAACTACACAACTGTGACTATAGTATAAGTACGAACTCTCCTATAACGAAGAAATTGGTTCCACGTTATGGAAAACCCGCTTTATAAAAACGAAATGACCTTGTTCTATTTTTAGTTTGCTCACGCGCACGTCTTATATTTTGTTGTCAACCAAGGGGCATTGTCAATATGTATTTTTCCCTTGAAAATTTACGCTCTAGGAGGGAGCGGTATAAGAGGGACTGTCGAACTTGTTATAGAAAACGGCGGTATAGCACGAGGGGTTATAGGAGGTGTAAAGGCTTTATAAACGTGGTAAAATATTACAGATGCATTCGTGACTCGGACCATGGCGTGCCTTTATGGTAAACATATTGACAAATTTGTTGAGGAACAACATGTTAAGACAACTTTTAGGTTAAACACGTTATGAAAGAAATGCGCGTGACGCGTGCAGCCCCTGGTACTCTCTGATTGGTGATCTCTGGCAGTGACGGCACTTGTGGCGGTCTAGTGCTAACAGTATATGTAGAGGAGTACTCCTCTAATGATCCAGACGAGAGGCCAACTGATGGTCATTGTGACAGCATCAGAACATCAGCGATTATAGTGATCAGCTTGCCTGTTAATTGGTTAGTCGATGTGGTTTGCCATGGGGAAGACAAGAGGATATATTCAGAGTCGTTATGGCGGCATCCGTGTGTAGCGCAACAAGATGGCGACTATACTTTCGACCGCAGGGGGCAGAGAGAGAGAGAGAGAGGGGTTGACCGCCCGCTGTGCGGAGTTCGGAAACCCACTTTTAGAGTGCTATTTTGGTCCGGTCAGTTCTGTCTTGAAGGCTTGTCAGTTCTGTCTTGAAAATCACAATGGTACAATCTGTTTGTTATATGCATTCTTCGATATCTTACTGATAACTTGTAGACAAAATCATTGTTCTAGAAAAATCTCCTATTCTCTATATTTTCCTAGCGCTAATTGTATCCTCTCTATCTATCTTTGCCACATAATTATTTAGCAAAATAATGGCGTAATCTTTAGGACCGTGAATGAATTGTTATCACTTTTATATATCCATAGTTATCCGGGTATAATTACTAATATTTCCGACTAATTGGCATGGTGGTCAAATAGATAATATCAGCCCTTGCGGTTTCAAAGAAGATTATGTTACGGGAACTCATTAAAAAAATCGTTGTTTTAATTAAATTTGCTTTTTTTTCAGAATAGCCATATGTTATATCAGACATCTTCAATACATGCTGATGTCTCCTGTGGGCGCAGGATGGCAGGAGGGAGGATCGGTGGCCCCCCTGGCAGCAGTCAGCTCCGTCACCAGGAGGGGCAGAGCCACCAGGTCCAGGGCTGCGGTCTTACCACCTCAAGATCCTCATCCATCCTACTCGGCCGATCAGTACGGAAACACATACGCTTATTTATAAACTTTAAATAAATTAATTAACAAATGAATTATTATAATTTTTTATTTTATACTCTAATACATGTTAATTTTAACGAAAACGAGAATAAAATATATCCACAAGCCGAGATTATAAAATATTCATTCAGTGAAGACTTTTGCTAAATCTGAAAAATATGGTAAATTTAAATAGAAATTAAAATATTAGATCACACCATAAGTAATGTTGTTTTTCAGACAGAACCGTTTAATACACGTTATAATACTTATAAGAAGTGATTTTCACGGATGTATGAATACCACTGAGCAAGGACAGCTTCAAATATGCGGGTATTAATTTGTTGCCTTAATAGCCCCCATAAAGATGGTGGATACAGGGGAGCACATCAGAAACGTTTGGTTTACGAGTATAAACAATACAACAATACGGCAAACGCTGTAAAGAATGTGGAGGAAATGTTTGTTACAGTGAGGATTTCATCTTAGGGGCATAAGGGGACTTGAGGCCCCAGACGCGTAGGGCTTGGGCCATGAATTCGGAGGGCCTCAAAGTTCAGCTCAGATTTTTTTTAATAAATAAAATAATTATTAATTTAGAAGTATTCCCCGAATTGAATTAACATATAAATAACGCCAGCTATGGTATTTTTTTCAGGTGGCTATTCTAATATTTTCCATGGATACAGGCGTATTCCAAAAGAAGAGGATGACACTCGCCGAGGGCATGGACCTTACCAAACTCTCGAATGGCGGTCGAGGCCAAAGAAACCTAAGTCTCACACGTGACGTGAGGGCTCCCCTTTCGTGTCCATACCGCGGGAGACCCAAGCCGTCTTGGTACGCGGTTTTTTGTAAAGAGTTTCCCTCTCTTGGCCATTGCTGGCATTGGACGTACATCTTCTACCCTGTTGGTATCGGATTTTACCCTCTCACTGTGTTCAGGCAAGTAGGAGGGGGTTTGTCTCGGTATTCGTTTATTCTCTTCTTTAGTTCCCGACGAGGCGCAAACGTCATCGGATAGAAAAACTAAAATGAGAGGGGCTTCAAAATTGGGCTGTGCCTGGAAACTCTCATGTGCTAAATCCGCCACTCATTTGATGAAGATGTTTTGAATAATGGCAAGTGTCAACGATGGTACCGTGAATTTCTAGATAGCAACCTTGATGTGGACATCCAGATTGAGGAGTTAAAAAATACTTCCGCATTTTTCCCATCTTGACATTTGAAACGGACATTCAAGACTTTTCCTCCAATAAACCGGCTGATTTTTTCGGGAATTGCATAAGAAACATATGAAACAATGGTTATAGATTCGGATGGGGAATATATACAGTGAAATCCCGATCTATCGTTCTTGCATTCATCGTTCTTTTTTTTATAACCCCTCGCAAACAAGAACAATGTTAAATAATTTCGTATTTATGTTTAGTCCTGTTAGCTGCTATGTGATTATACAGTTAACCCTCCTATAGCGCCGAGATAAGGGCCACGCTATAGAAGCCCGCCGTATAAAAGACTAGGCACCCATACAATATTTGGGGTTAGGTTTTTTTTAATTGTATTGTAAATTGAACAAAATCAATACAAAAAACATTTTTCTGAAAATGGAATTTACGAAATATGTAATTAGACCTTAATATTTAGCGTTTTGTAAAAAATAATACACTATATAAGGGACTACTGCACACGCTGCTCTATAGCAGGAAGTGTTATAGAAGGGGTTGACTGTGTATATAATTGTTATGTACGCGAATAAGTTTAATATCGTTAGCGTGTGCGGTGAGTGAGTAATCGACACACCGGTGCGTTGTTAGCGCTTAAAGGTTATTTTTATATCTACAAAATCTGATATAAAAAACATTACTTATGGGATGGCCTGATAATAATATATACGAGGTTTAATAAAAAAAATAATCCGAATTTTTGTTTCGCACGGAAGTATTTTTGGGCAAAACCCCACTGTTATGATGATTTTGCCTCTGTATTCGCCGGATGGTGACCCTCTTTGTTTTATATCTATCCCGAAAACTAATAAAAACATTAAGAAACGACGTTTTGCCAACATTGAGGAAATGAAAAAAAAAATGCGTTTTTTTTTTAAAAAAAAACCCAATAATTCAGGGTATTTTTTTATTATTAAACCTCGTCATAAAAATAATTACTTTTAGTGATGCTGCAAAACACGTTGTTATAATAAACAGTGAGATCGTCTTCAATCAATTGAATCGGAGGATTTGCCTTAAATATTTTTTAAAAATAACTTTATAAATAATAATTAATTTATTCATATTTTTAAATGAATATATACCGGCACTATGTCATTATTCTCGATTAAAGGATTTCTATGATGATCGTTTAATTTCGTATACAATTTAAACATGCGTCTGTACCAAAAATTTTCTGTTTGAACCTGGTCACCCCATATGCCTTCATCAATCGTCCATAATAATGTTCCAGCAAATAACGCCATCTTAAATTAATGTATAACAATTAATAATTTAATTTAAAATATATTACATGTATAAATATATACCTTGAGGACAAAAAATGATTTTCGGGTTATATTTTGATTCAAAATATTCTTTTCAGACACTGCTAATGGTTTAGATATATTTTCTGCAATATAATAATTAAAATATATATCCATTGATGTGCAATCATAATAATAAATATATTATTCATTACTTTTGTTCATGAAAGCGTTCTTATTCTTAATAAGAGATGCCATAAATTTTTGGATGGAATTTGCCATTAGGATTTATTTTAAATATCAATTCAAAATTTGATAAAACTATGATATGCGATGAAAAACAAATGAATATTTAATTTTAAATCGATTGTGTTTGTTTTTAATTTGGCCATAACACGTTTTTTTATGATCTGATTTATTTGTTTTTATTTATTGGCTGCGATTTATACGTGTTATGTTAAATTAATAAATATTAAAAATTAAAATAAAGATATGGATCTAAAGTCGAAAAACCTTGTCAAGTAGTATTTTCAGCAAAATAGCATCCTTCTTACGACGACTAATACCCGACATCATTAATAATATAAACGCTTTCCCCTTCATTTATATTAAATAACATTAATTTATTAAACGATTAATTAATTCATATTTAATTTTTCCCTCTTGGCATTCCTAATTTTCCGGCGCTTGTGTGCGCCGCACAATCTAGCCATATGGACGGCGCGCCCCTGAATACATCCGAACTTATCTAATTTAGTTTATAGATCACCAGGTCATTGCCTGGTTAAGAAACTTTATACAATTGACGTGGGAGACAGATATTGCACTGAAAGAATTTTAGAAAAATCATTTTATTGTTATTCAAGAGAAATATTTTCTAAACAAGATAATGGACAAAGTTATGGCCAGCGTGTGTGTTATAAAGTGACATTCAGGATTTAAAGCCACGCTCTGAAATTGTGTACGGTTCCTTCGATGCATGGTTTAAATTGGTTTCGTTCTCTTTTTGTATATTAATTAACTTAACTACTTTCGAATTTCCAGATTGCTCTTAATGATCTTATCTTGAATGGATGACTCATTAAAGTCCCTCTTATGTGTTTATTTTCGACCATGTCCTTCAGTGCGACACAAGTCATCCATCTTGGCATTTTCATCTCTGCGGTATTAAACTTTTGATCTTACACCTTTGTCAGGACTTTTTCATATTTTTGTTTTTTTCCTGGAGGAGGAAAACTCTTCAGAGACATCCTAATTCTTGAGGTAGAGTCGGATTCTGGGACAGCTTTTTGCATTACTACCGAAGTCGAAATGGTAAACGAGGTAAATGAGGCCCGTCCACAAAGTAAGTTTCCGTGGGGCTGATACAAAACACAATTTTATGGTAATATTACAACAGATGCAGAAAGTGTTCAGTTATTTTTTAACATATTCATCACCGGAATTGAGACCGGAACTTGTGATACCGTGGGACCAACTTTCGAATACCTGTGTCGTAGAAGTCTGCCGCCTGGTATAGGTCCCGGAGAAACTTACTTTGTGGACGCGCTTCGTATACTTTTATTTTAAGCAACGAATCCCAAGTACACCTACAAGATAACTCAATTCTTGCGAGCGCAAAGGATAGCTAGGATTTTAAAAGAGCTAGCCTCTTCATAATCTCAAAATTAAGGCAGGGAATTTGAGCCACGAGAAGAGGGTATTATTGAAGAAAGTTTATATACACCTAACCGAGAGTTCTCTAGCCAAGATCATTATAGGCTATAAACATGGATCATATTCCTGTACATTAGAGGGCTAACAAGAATTATTATATAACTGTTTTGTCCCAGAAACAGAAAGATACATGATATATACTTTGGACCATTTGGACCTGGCTATCCACATGATATACAACATCATAGTAATAGAATCTCATAATGTTGGGTTTTTAACACAAAATACTGCTCAGATCAAGGGCGCGCCATCCATATGGCCAGATTGTGTGGCGCACACAGGCGCCGAAGGATTTGGGGCGCCAAGAAGGAAAAAATTAAAAATATTAAATATGAATTCATAAAATGTGCCTATAATGAAATTTCTGCACACAGGCGCCGGACACTGTTGGCGCGTCACTAGGTCGGATAGTCCAACCCTTAGATCAGGGATCATCTCAACCTATAAACACACATTTTAAAAAATATACAATTTTAAATTATTTGTTTTTGGAGGTTTTTGGAATGTATGTTTATATGTTGTATGAGATCCATGTCTTTTTTGCGCGGTTTTCAATTTACTCGGCTTTTACACAGAACGATAGTTGTATTCCGTCTTGTCGCGGTTTATTCTGAGCCTATGGGATACTACGGAATAGAGGCGCGCCGTCTATATGGCCAGATTGTGCGGCGCACACATGCGCCAGATAATTTTAATCAAATATATAAATAATAATTTATTAAAATTGACATTAAATAATATATAACAATATAAGTGATTGCCCGTAGTTTGTCTTTTTAATCTAGCTTCCTGATGAGGTCTGCTTGGGGCCCCAAGTTTTTGATTTTTCTCGAATAATTCTCTTTATATACATCCTACATGTCCCAAACTTTTTGAATTTGTCTAAAAAGGTCTAAAGAATAAATATAAATAATCTTTGACCTTTATTGTGGGGTCTATTTTTATACATTATTTCATACAAAATAGACCACATCGGCCAGCGGCGTTGGTTTCGAGCTGTCGTGACGGATCGTTTAAGCACACCAGATGTCCTGGGCGCTAATTCTGCACACAGTCCAAACAGCAACATCCCTCATTTGAGTTCTTTATGAATCGAATACTTCTTCATTCTCTCATTCAATTTCTCCGTACATGTGTTTAATACCAGAGTGGGATTAATTAAATTTCAGTTGTTTTTATGATGTTTTTTAGATTCTGCCAATGACGTGTTCAGTCTGATTATTGACGCAGATGCCCCAGATCGCTAGCAATCAGCGTCAATCACTAATTCTTGATTTGTAATCGATGCTTCTGTGATGTCGGATGCTATTCAAATCCTCCGCAATTCAGCGAAGAGCTGCCTGTCTCATCACGTGTCTGAAAAACCGAAGACTTCTGACATATTGATAATAGTCGTGATTCATTCTTCATGCCCAACTCCCACAAGACATGTCTACCATAAATATATAAATGATACATATCTCCATGGTTTATTTACAATTTTTTCCCGGAAATTCGGATACGTTTCGCGCGAATTGCATAATTTTTTATTAAAATATTAATAGGAGTTTAACTACAACTGTTTCAATTGTCACGGAGTTTATCTCGTTATCCTTAGCGACTCTCTATTTCGGATTCAATTCACACCAGTGTGACTACATAGTAATGCAATTATGCCATTACCGCATTTCTGTTGCGCTCATTCGCAATTTGCCAACTTCATTTGGCCCGTTCCAGCACAATTGAATAATGGCGAATTACTCCGCCTCTGGAACTAGGTAAAACGTATCAATGGACTCCAATCGAGCATAACTCAATTTTTATGGGACGCGTCGTCGTTAATTTGACGTCGAAAAAGATTCGCATCGATGTGCGATCGAGTTGTCAATGAAATCGATTGTCAATTGTGCAATCAATCTGCCATAACGATTTGATGACAATTTGTCATCTTTGGTTACAATATGTAAACGTTTTGTAGTCGACTTCCTGTGCTGGTCCAGTTGCCGTGGGTGGAAGTTATCTCCCTTCCTGTTACCGCCCTCGCCTGGCCCCAATTTAATTGGTGCTGTTTATATTATGTGATTATTGCTAGTATTTATGTAAAATTTTATCATACACAGATATATAGTACTAGGGTTTTTTTTTAATACAACATAGTAATAATCAAGAATGAACATCGTGAATATACTTCCGCGATTGGCTTCCGTTAACATGTGAAGAAAGCTATGATTTGAAAATAATTAACGTTTAGCACGACCATAATAATCATAGTTCGCATTCTGTATCAAACTAGTTGATAAAGCGTTAAATTTAAATAAAAAACAAATAATTTACATTAAGCTTTATCAATTAGCCGCCATTTTTATCGATACGTAATAAAATGGCGGTGGCGATTCATTTGTTTGAAACTTCGGCGCCATCTTGTTTTCCATAAAACCATAACAAATAAAAATGCAACCATCAAAAATAATTATTTATCGCCTTTGCCCGGATTTATAGTTTTACCTGCGAGGAGCTGGAACATCTGATCTATGCGTATGCATTTTATCATAGTTCTGGTTAAATAAGGACAATGTCAAATGATCTGGCATTGATCTATTTCACGTTATTTTTAGCGTTATGTTTACCCAGTGGTGGATTACCCCTTAGACGCTTATGTGCCTTATGGCGCACGCCAGGGGCCTCATTAGTTTGGGGCCCCTCAAAGTTCAGCTCTCAAAGTCATTTGTTTTTTTATTATTTTTTTTCATAATAAAGATAATTAATAATTTAGCAGTATTACTATGACTGTCCCGCAGACCATGATTCGTGGACCCAAACACGTAGCTACCTTAAGGTAAACCGATGCATAGCAACGGGGCCCTTGGCATAGAGCCCCGCAGGGGGCCTCTGAATTTTTCTAGGAATAATAAATAATTGTAACATCGAGATGGCTAATACCGATCATCGAGAAGCTAATAAAAAATAAAGTAGAGAATAAGCAATAAAAATTAAAGTTTAATTTTGCTTTTCATTTTTTTTTACATAAATTGATGTGAAAATTATTATATAACCAAAACATCGCGAATTTTGTAAAAAATAATGCACATTATAGGGTGTAGGCAGTGACGCACCGACAGTGTCCGGGGCCTGTGTGCAGAACTTTAATTTGGGTATAGGGATACCGCCTCTCTACAATAAAAAAAACATTTTATGACAACAATGTTTAATGAATTCATATTTAATATTTTTAAAAATTTTCCTCCCTTTGGCACCTCTCGACGCAACTCATTCTCAAGCGCCTGTGTGCATCGCACAATCTGGCCATATGAACGGCAAGCGACAGGGTGTAAGGATAGTGAAAATATTTTGAGGGGGAAGGGCTTCAAAATTGGATTGCATCTGGGGCCTCTAAAGTATTAAATCCGTCACTGTGTTTAACCTTGAAAAACGATGGATCGAGGTTCCATTGTAGCAATTCAAAACAATTCGCTCGGTGCATTGTATAAGACAAGACTCTTAACCCTTTTATCGCTGGAAAAAAATACAAAATTATTTCTCGTACATGAATAAATCTGCATATGCTAAAAATATAGCTAAAACTCATATTGACTCACAAAACTAATGTACTCCCATAAATTTAATGTATATTTTTTTTATAAAGTTTCCAGCATGTGTCGCAAGTGCGTGCGGCGAATAAGTAGTTGTCACGCCGGCGTGACAATATTGGTTAAATGGTTAAAGACGAGAATTTTTTGGGTAAATAAAGGACCAGCAATATAATTATCTAGCAACACGCCCTGGTACACGAGCGGGGATTATCCCCAAGTTCTTCTAAAAATTACAGATCAGAGGATCGCAATGTGATCCTCTGATCCATGCGTTCGAGCTATTTTATTCTAAAATATTCTTCGATACCAGGACACGCTAGAAGAAACGAGAGTCTAGAGAAGCTCGTCGCGCTTGGACACGTACAAGGACGCTACGAAAATGGGAATTAAAATCCTGACTTAAAATAACGAACGAATTTACCCCCTTCTTAAAAAGGTTCGCCATTACTGATCTAGAAGAATGAAGCAGTCGATTAAGAATAATAGCGTACTTGATGTATCAGATGTTGTTCTATAAGATATATCTAGAACTTTAAATACTTCAGAATTTGTTATGATTGAAGATATATCTCTCACTTGCGACCGGCTACTTGAGACTCGTTTTGGGCAGATGTGCATATGTATGCCCTGTGTATATCTATATAGGTGTGTGTGTGTGGTCGCTCGCTACTCGTCACTCGTGACTCGTTATAAGCAGATAACGCATTAGAGAGAAGACAAACAATACCAGAGACAAAACCCCCTCTGTGAAGCTTGCCTGGACACAGTCGAGAGGGTAAATCGATACCAACATGGTAGAAGATGTACGTCCAATGCCAGCAATGGCCAAGAGAGGGAAACTCTTTACAAAAAACCGCATACCAAGACGGCTCGGGTCCCCGCGGTATGGACACGAAAGGGGAGCCCTCACGTCACGTGTGAGACTCAGGTTCCTTTGGCCTCTACTACCATGCGAGAGTCTGGTAAGGTCATGCCCTCAGCGAATGAGAGCCTTGTGACTGGCAAATGATGATGATGATGATGATGATATCTCCTGGTGGTTGAAAAAACGTTTAGTGCATTCAGAAAATAAAAATAGCGTACTTGATGTATCGCATATTATTCTTGAAGATATGTCTAAAACTTTAAATA
This sequence comes from Philopotamus ludificatus, assembly GCA_022495035.1. Classification (NCBI taxonomy): domain Eukaryota; kingdom Metazoa; phylum Arthropoda; class Insecta; order Trichoptera; family Philopotamidae; genus Philopotamus; species Philopotamus ludificatus. The sequence continues at coordinate 34,376 of JAGXCT010036673.1, read as the reverse complement.
CTTCAGAATTTGATATGATTGAAGATTTATCTCTTGATGGTTGGAAAAACGTTTAGTGCAGAGTCAGGTATTCTTAATACTAGACTCTGGTAATACCATGGACCGCTAAACGTATAAACGTGTCTGTCTCGATAGAAATGAGGAACGATAAACATGACCGATTTTTTACTACATGTCTCAAAAGGATTCTCCGATACTTTGGACATTCCGATAGAATAAATGACACTCTTGAGAAGCTTGTTGCGCAGGGGAAAGGGGGTGAACCATCCGCTGGAGCGACCAAGTGAAGACTGCCATGGGCTTCACTGGAATATCTGCGATGCAAGATGCGGAATGCAGAGGGACCTGGAGAGCCGAAATCAAGAAGATTCGGAAGAAGAATGGTCACGATCTTCAGACATGATGGTGCCGATTCAAGTAGAAGTCAAGTTTATGAAAAAATTAGAGTGAAAGCGCTGGTATGGATCAAGACGTAACCACATCATGGATCCGTATTTTGGAGAGTCCCTTGAAAAACGATGAATCAATGGATCTATTCTAGTGTTATTTAAAAATTATCCGAATATCCAGAGACTACCAATACGTTTCTAACACGTTCATTATTTATTATTCGCATATTAATTTATTATTGTTGTCATGTCAACGACGCGAACGAGGTGCATGGGCGAACGGTGAAATCATCGCTTACGTTTTTGTCAAAATAGTTATTTATTTGTCTGAAAATACAGACAAACACGGAAATGGAGTTAGGTGTTATTAGCCGGAGCGGCATTCGTGCAATCTTCCCGCCATTTTCAAGGTCGCAGACTTGCCGCCTAGGAATTGCGGGGGCATCTCACCAAATTTTTGAACAATTGACATGCGAATAGGAAGCACGCAAGGTTGAACCGTCGCGGAATTGTTGGGGCCTATCAGGACGCTGGCGCAAAGTCACACCTTTGGCGCAATGTTGGAACATTGAATGGAATTCAAATTAAAAAAAAACCGCCACCTGTGATCGATCACGTGTCACGCGGCCTACACACTTTTTGGCACAATCTTGCCACTATTTGATGTTCTCAGCGAATGACTTCCTGTGTTCCTGATTTGTGACGGATGCTCACCATACTTATCTACAATTTTAGACCGTTCGCTACGCTGATTGTGCTAAATTAGATATCCACTCTAAAAGGTAATTAGAATATCTCAATAGTATCAACGCCATGTATAATAATTATATCATTTTAAATATGAGTTAGTAATATAATATACACTCATCCCTCGATTTACACGGTGAAGAAAACGTGTAAAATTGACTAACAAATATATGACATTATTTTTAGGAATTTATTATATAATTATGAGGTTTTTTCTTTGCCAAAATAGAAACCGTGAAATCTTATAAATTGACCTAATATACATTAAATAATTTTTAAAATAAATTTCTTAAACTTTTTTTTTTGCTAAAATAGAGAGCGTCTAAAGTCTCAACAGACATCTTAAAATAGCTTAAAAATCATTTCTTGCTTAACTCCATTCTGAATATAATCCTTAAATTTCGACATACAAATTCCGTTTTTTTTTTCTGACAAAACAAATAAATAATTTCAATTATCTACTTTACAGCGAATTTATTAAATAATAATAAAAACGCTTAGAAAACAGCATAAAATGTGTTAGAGTACGAATGAATCGTAATGCAACGGTACGTCGTACCGGTTCGTGAGGTTTACAGATGATTTCGCTCCGTTTCGTGTTAATATTTACCAAAAAGTGTTTTTTTTTTATAAATATTTAAATTAATTATATAATTTTTCGGAAAAATTTTCATAGAATAGTGCAGGGAATGGCAACATTTTTTTAATTCTAGAAATGCCAGAATTCGTTTGTTAATATCTAAAATTTAGAATTTAGAAGTGAACGGCGCGCACTTTAAAATTGTTTCGTATCCTGGAATTCGCAACAAGCACCGCGTTGCCGACCCCTGGAATAGAGATTCTAAAATTATACCATATGGCCCAGATATAATTTCGTTTCGTGTAAATATTTGCCGAAAAGGTGTATTTTTTTATAAATATTTTAATTAAATCTATTATTTTTCGTATTTTTTTTATAGATAGGGCAGGGATCGGCTATAGTACTAATATCTAAAATTTAGAAGTGAACGCTGAGCACTTTAAAATTCTTTCGTATCCCGGATTTCGCAAATTAGACCATATGACCTAGATACAATTTCGTTTCGTGTAAATATTTGCCGTAAAGTGTGTTTTTCTAATATTTTAATTATACACATTATTTTTTGTATAATAATTTTCATGGAATGATGCAGATGTCGGCAACCTTTTTTACTATTTAAAAAATGACAGAATTCCATTCAAATATTAACGTCTAAAAATCAATTTAGCATAGCAAAAACGCATGTAACAATTTTTTTTAATTAATAAATTTAGTTTTTATCAATTGATTAAGTATTTAATTAACTACGATTTCATTTAAATGATTCGAATATTTAAATCTTAAATGTGTAATTTAAAATTAACGAAAGCGTTAAGATTAAGCTAGGTAATGGATTTTAAGGTCAACAATCTTGAGCATAGGACAACACAAGAATATTTAAAAACGGAAGTAATACTAAATATACGATGTGAAAACAGAATTAGAATGCGTCGAGTGAAGGGCTCGTACAACATGCACACACACATGCGAAAATATGTATATAACGATCTATAACGATTTAAAACGGTTTTCAAGAATCAAATTAAATCCTTGAAAAAAAAACCAGATTAGCAATATAAATATTCGCAACGGAAAAATATAATCGGGCTATCAATTTATTTTTTCCGGTTAAACGCTCCGTCAATTGGCAATAGATAACACTTTGAGGACATCTGCGGCGGCCGAGGTGTCTGTTCATCCAAAGGGTTGATGGTACCGGCTGAAGTGTTGACTTCGGACCGGCAACCAGTTGAGCTTCTCCAGCGCGGGCGAGTGGTCGTGCGGACCGCAACTGCCTACGGTACGGGATACCATTATTACCTGGGCCACTTCATTATATTCACATCTCATTTTGGCCGAAATTTTGATACAGAAAATCATCTTAAAAATCGCGAATCTCAAAAAATTTGCATATTTCTAGTGTCGATTTATTTAACGGCGGCAGTGGGTGTGTTTACAGTAAAAAACGTTCGGTTTCAGGACCCGAGCCGACGCGCCATCGCCTGCTGAAGAAGTAATGCAACAGCAATAATGGATATCCCGAAGCACTGGCGGTGAGTTCGATGCAATCTTATCAAACATTCGCAAACGCAAATATTAAATTTAACACGTCCATTCTAAACATAATAAATATTGAAACATAACGTTTAAATATCGCAGATTCTACTTATCACTTCATTGTTTAATCAAACAATTACATATATTCGGCAATGCCATAACCAGATGTTAATTCGTCATAAATATATTATACCGATGTCGTCTATTTTAATTATACTATGGCAACATTGCATTTTTAAAACTATTGTTAATGCCTAACAACACATGTTGGAGTGTAGCGACAGAGATGTGCATTTTCGAAAAGATGTGAACCGAACACAATAGAGCAAATGAACCAAATTTGAGATAATGGACCATCGTAAATCAGCTTTTTTCCCCTGCGACAATACACTCGTATTACAAATGCAGTCTAGAGTTCGGCAACGATTTGCATTTTACTAATATTCACTCTAATATGCATGCAAATGTTTGAAAATAATTTATTTTTATATAATAATGCAAACGTGCGATACGAGCTGAACGTGTGATGCCGCCGTTATCCCGACGTCTCCTCGGGAGACAATGGACCAGCTATTATTTTTTGCAAATCGAACCCTGGACGCCACCACGGTCCTTTCTGCGAAGCGGTCATCCAATCCCGCATTTTTTTCCCGCATAAAATAACATTCCGAGAATAATGGCGATTTTTAATCGCCGTGTCGTAAACGTCGACTTAATTATTTTTGCAGTCAATAACGCAGGTAACAATGCAAAAAAACGTAATTCTGCAAGTACGCTGAACCCGTACAATTTTTGCCAAATCGAGAGTCGTAAAACAATGTCGTAAATTTGAGTTCGGACGTTGTCCTAGACGAGGCCGGATCTATTTGCTGCCCGCAATCAAGCCGCGCTCGCGAACCCCTCCCCCATGTCGTAAACGTCGGTAAACTTCGTAAAGTCGCAAAATTGCCGCGACTAATCAGTGGATGATTCATTCCGAAAATTTGGCGCAATGTTACCCCGCACAGCGACGAGCTTTAGCCGGCCGCAAAGTGATCCATTTTGTTATTTGCAGACCGCGATTAAGTATCGATACACGGTTTTACGATCGCGCGGTGGTTCGTTGATCCTGCGTTGCGTTCGCATTTATCATTTTTCATGATTACAACTCGATCTTTGTTGACTCGCTTCATCCCCGAGGAGCACAAAACTCGATCGATCGTCGAGAAAGAGTCGTGATGTGTTGGTTCTTCTAAATCACGGAGGTCTTTTATTTAATTTGAAGCGATTCAGATTCATATAGATCTGCTTCACATCTTCTTGCATGGTCATTCGATTCGACGCAATGTACTGAATCGATCATTAAACTATACAGGATGTGCAGCATCTTATCAAGTCGTAATCAACGTTTATTCTCTATGTTTCTTTCCATAATGGACTTTAGAAGGCGACATTTTGATCCACGAATGATGTGTTCAAAGTACTCGAAGCTCTTGCTCCTTGTGAAGAAGTTGATGAATGATTTTTCAATGATGAGATATCAGGGTGCAGTCTATACGTGTTAAGGTGTCGCCGTCCTCTTGGACTTCATGGTCTTCTTGGTCCACGGAGTCCATATATTCAGTCGCATTTGGCTTTGAAACCTAAATTACCATTTTATTATCAACTTTTTCTTCTTCCTAATCTGTTTTCGGACGTAGACGATCCTTCTACTTTACCTTTCATGATGGTCTGCAGAAGGCGATACTTCGGTCCACGAATGATGTGTCCATATTACACAATTTTACGGTGCCAAAAGCTCCCTCTCCTTGTGAATAAGTTGAAGTACATGTTTATTTTCTCATCCTCTTAGAAGAACTTCCGCAAAACTTAAATCCCAGAATGTATTTCTTCTTATTTTAGTGCCTTGTCTGCTTTAGAAGTAAAAGATCTACTGGCCCTTGTTTTTTTCCATAGATGTGTCTAATTTTAAGGAGCTGGAACGATTCTGGATCTCTCAACCTGATCAAATTGTAAATTCACCGTTTACCTTCCACTTCTTCATCCATGATGATGAATGATCCTCAGTACTCAATTTTTACGGTGTCCAGAAGCAAGGCATTTCTTCTTCGTTATGTGCTTTGTCTGTTTTAGACGTAGGCGATCTACTGGTCCTTGTCCTGACGGTGTCCAGAAGCTTCTGCTTCTTCTAAAGTAGTTAAATGACGGTTGTATTCTTGATATTTTCCGTCCATGGAATCTTCAACATTCTTCGGTAGCATCACATCACAACGTCCATGTGTCGCAACCATACAGAAATACAATCCACACGTAGAATCGAGAGTTCAGAGACGTATCTTCAAGTAGAGTTGGCGACAACACAATACGTTTTTCATATTGATAAAGGCATTCTTCGCCATCTCAATCCTGACATTGATTTCCGCCTCCGCACTTACTGAACGATTAATTCTTTACGCCCTAGTATATCTTCTGATGAGCAGTAACGTCTTCTTCTGTTCATCAATAAAGTGTTCTTCATTTTTAATGGATCGGCGGATGACCGATTCTTCAATGTCCACATTTTAGTTTGATTCGTTCTATTCCATATTACAGAAAAATATATTTGGTTCAAAATGCTAGACACGATGCTTCTTTGATTTAAAACATTTGCGTCTAGCATTAATTAAACCTCGAAAAAGACATTACTAGTGTCTTGAGGTTTAAACGAGTCTGAATTTTGGAAGACATTATTATTATTAATAAGTAGTTCCAAAATTCTTCATGCTCAGCTTTTTTAGTATGGACAAATTACTTCTTTAATTAAGCATGAAGAATCGTTCTCTATTCTCTTTACGAGTCTGAATAACTGCTTCTGGTATATGGTTTTATATTTTAGACAATGGTATTTCATTTAACTTAATCATCATAAATCTATAACTAACGTCGATTGTATCCATGGTTTGGATTAGTGCAGAAATTTGACGACTTGTACACATCTTCCCTATGCAGTTTAATTAACCTTTAGCGTTCCCAGCTCCTTCTGTACATCAAGGCGAGCGGCTCATATGAATGAAATGTAATTGCGGGCCCAGGGCAATAAAAGTGATTTGAAGACCCGACTGGCGTCTATGGTTGCGGTTTTATTTTGCGGTTTTATGGTGCATCTTATGGTCGCGAGATTCAATTTTAAACACGCAAATAAAACACACGACATTAGCGCCTATAAACGGCGAAGGTCTTACACTACACCTTAGGGTCTCGACATTTTTTTTTTAAATTAAAAAGAGGTATTTATTGCGATTTGAGCAAATATATTGATTGACACGTTGAGCACGTGCGAATTTCTTGTACAAATTCGTAGGGCCTCGATAATTTTTAAGTCACGTATTAATAAAAAAAATATATTTGAGAAGTTTGATCATCGGATAATTTTATATGTCCAGGCAGCATTCTTTGTAGCGGAGTATTCTTGTGGTCCAAGGTGCGCTTGTGGTCCAATTTGTAGGTGGTTGCCAGGCCCTTAATCGCATTTTTACAGCCGGGGTTATAAATTAAAAAGGAGATAGCCGCCTTCGAGTCGGCCATTGACACTATTGTACATTATTCTAATATCGACAATACAAATAGAATCCTGGCTGTGTGTGCGTGTGGCCATATGGACACATAGGAAGCTCACGTTTTTTTTTGGCTTAGAGGTCCCTTGACCGCTCTAGGGATACTTCAAACGGACACGGTTATTATTATTTAAATTATTGATCTTTGACTGCAAAAAGGGTCCGATGCTTCAAATTAGTATTGTATAAATCGAGTCAGGATGCGTTATTAACTGAAATTATATACACGAATGGAATATGTTAACTTCAATCAAAATATTTTAAGGATCTTAAAAATATTTTCGAAAATCATGCATAGATTGGAGATGGAACCTATCCCATATTTTTATATGAACGCCATATATTTTATAACACCAAAGAATTTAAATTAACACTTTATGAGCCGCAAGGTTTTACATCAAACCTAGCCCGGGGGCCGCATGGTTTCATGTAATGATAATCCTAGCTAACATACACGTGTATCCATCTGGGTCAAATAGTAGAATTACATTGTGCATCGTTATCAGAAAAAAAATGCCAAGTGGCGCTCTCACGCCAAAAGGCGTGAACGGCTTATAACGCATGGCTACAAAATCACGCCAAAAGGCGTGAACGGCTAATAAAGTGTTAATTTGATAATGTTTGTTCATTGCGTTAATCCCTTGATTAACACGGTGTTGTCGGAAGATACTTAATAGTTAAAATCGAAGGTAGACGTAGATCTGTCCGGCGAAAAATACGTCAATTGCCGTCGTGTCTTAAGCGACATAAAAAAATTACCGCAATTGACGTAGTGTTCGCGAAAGCGTTAATGGAAATACATTGAGAACTCGTGAACAATCCTTAGAACGAATTACATATTTTTTTTATTAAATATATATTTCTCAGAATTATTTAAATTTATCAGAGTTTTAATGTTTTTTTTAAGCTATTAAAACGTCAATGGAATAACTCGATTTTTTATTAATCTTTTCGCTAAATTTAGGCTACAGTCACACGCAGTCGTTAAACGAACGGTTCAGCAGTGGTGCTAACTTTATGAATAAAAACGCTAATATTTTTATAAGGTTTGACGAAAATTTTTGGGGCCCCATGCCAATTAAATTTCAGAGGTCCCGAGTAGTAGAGAAAGCTGAAAAATCGTTTTTATTCAAATTAATTTAATATATTTTTTGAGTCAGTGACATTCGTTTTTTAATCCCGCGTAAAAATAAACAAAACTAAATTCTATAAAATAATGAGTAAGTTCTAGGGGGCCTCTTTGAGGCCCCTAATTTTCGGGGGCCTTAAAGAGGTTGATATAAATCCGCCACTGTATTAATCGTGAAAAAAATAGAAAATATGAAAACCAAGATCGTTATTATGTTTCGTTTCAATTAAAAATAAAATATTGGTTCGGTTTTTTTCGGTTCAGCTCCGGTTTTCGTCAAGATATCTTGACATTTTTAAAAGTAATTGATTATTTTAAGAATGAAAATAGTTGGATGTTTTAACTAATCAATATGAGGCTAATATTACAACGCTTCCGGCGATGTCTCGCCGCAGACTCAGCTCTGGCAGTACGTGTCACTCGCACGTTTCATTCGCACTAGGCACATCGTACCGGATGCGAGAGAGAAAAACCATCGCGCGCGTGGCAACAGCAGCGAATATTGTTATTTTTTTCGCAATTATATAAAAAATACATGTAGAATTTATATTAAAAGAGTTATTAGCTAGGAAAGTATCTTTTTTCACGATAATCTTTGGAATCTTCTGATTATTTCTCTATTATAATCAATAATAAGATAATAATCAGCTGAAATTTCATCCGAGTGAAATGTGCACGCGTTCGCAATGCTGAATTTGATCGTGTCCTGTGCAATTTATTGAATCATCCGTTTCGCTAATCCAACGGTCCATGACACACATAGATCGCTGGAGTTTATTCCAAAATATATTCGCGGATATTTGTAAAATATTGCAGAACCGAACAGGAAGTGTATGGCGTCCATTTTGCAAAATCATTTGTTACAGCTCGCGTTATTTTCATCTCGAGTTATTTAAAATTTTTGTTTGTACATTGTACTGGAGAACGTTTACACAGCATCGAGAGTCTAACCATGATCTAAGAACATTAGGTAAACCAGACGTCGGGATGTGTATAAGCCATCGCCCACCTAATTACCGTAAATATATCCGAGTGACGGTCGTGTATGGGGTGAATTTTGCGGATCGTATGACGTGATTTTGCATATGTATTCGCAAATACTGTCAGTTCAAGGCTGTGTGCAAATATTCCATAGTCACATTGTTTGTCGTCGATTGAACAAACATTTCGGCATACATTTTTAATTGCAAAATTATTCATTTTAAATTGCAACGTGCATCTTCTTTTGATCCCCGGATGAAAATGCATCATAAAATAAAATCGTGTAAGCTATAATGTAATATGTTTGTTCGATGCTAACGCATTAATCACGCAATCGTTGCGCAAAGTGTTGAAAATAAATAACGGATGCCTTTTTGGCAATCAGGGCCGGATTTTTCATAGTCGGGGTATTAAAAAAAATAACGCAAATATTATCCTAACGCACGTATACGAGAGCGTAATAAAATCACCATCATAAAATGCTTAAATAACTATTTTTTCTTATATACATATATATATAATATAGATTAAAAAAAAAATTCGGGTTTCGAGGAAAATAGATCGATTGTCGAACGGAAATATGTATTTATCGAAAATAAATATTGATTTTTCGTATCTTGTTTTTGTATCTCATTTTAAATCTTGATAATAGATTATGTAACGAATTGAAATTCGCACTCAAATATATGTACATGTATTCTTTTCCAAATATATGACTTAATATGTCAATGACGATGTCTCGTTCTGCTACCTACCGAGCACATTCGGATTGGACTACTGTTTATTTTTATACGCGGATTATTTATGATATCAGTGAATAAATGTGCACGTCTTTCATGCAAATACGTAAACACTTCTTCCATCGGACACTGAAAATTAAAAGCGATGTTTCATGTCTCGTTTGGTTTTATGGGTTTCCGCGAATTTGTCATCGGCGTTACGTAACTCTCGTTTTTTTTTATCGCCTTTTTTATTGTCACTGACTCATTTAAATACTCGTCGATGGTTGTACGAGTCGTCCGCAGATGAACCAGTAACCTGCATTGCCACAAATGGCATTACCGCTGGTGGCCAATGCACTTGGATGCCATTGAGTAATGCAGTTTTTCGAGTAAACTTATTCTGACGACAGACGATTGAATCTCGTGCGCTTTTTTTTTGTCAACGGATGTGTTGTTGGCGACCTTGCCCTTTAAGATATTGGCGAAATGCTCCAACGTGTGATCTATGAGGCAACGTCCGTTCCATTCAACTGATAAAACGTCAATCGGGCATTGACGTGCACTCTTAGATTGAAGATGTTGCGATTACTTCAGCATCAATTCGCCAAATGTCTTAATAGTAGCTGCTGTTTTAATTTTCTATATGTTCGGCATATACTTCCTTCGATTATCCGGGTTAATGGCAGGGAGAGGCTGCACGGAAAACAAGCCTAAACCAGACTTTTATTTTTTTATAATTAGTTCGACAGGCCCTCATATAGCGCTTAAAAATAGAACAAATCCATTTAAAATACGCGGATGAAAAAAATAAAATAATTACCGTGCGAAATAAAATGATAGGATCATTGTTGTTTGGTTGACAATGAAAAATAACGCGTGACATTGACATTAAACAAGGTCATTTAAAATATGTGAAAAATGATCGATTGATTTCGGTCAATTTACAAAATAAAACTAAAATGCCCTCTAAAGAGTGCTTTTGGTTTCTATAACTTTGGGTTTGCTTTGGTTTTCTATAGCGTGATAACGATTTCTTCGTTATAGAAGAAACTGGCTGGCTAGTCATAATGTCGGTTCATCAAAAAAATAATCACTAAAAATCTCTCACCTCTGTAGATTTATTTTAAATATACGAATCGAATTCATGTACGGATAATCGGGTATGTTCTTCGTATGCTATGATTCTAAACTTTGCATATATCAACTCTTATACATTACTTCTTCATCATAATTTTAATGAGTTTAACATTCTTCTGAGCGATCTTCAATTGAAGAAATTATTTGAAAATTCAAATGATTAATTTGCTCTCCGTTAGTTTTACTTCTTTATCATCTTTAACTGAAGAATCAATATTTAGAGCTATCTATCTTTCAACCTCTTCAATACTATCAGTGCAAATATTAGCAAATATAGCTCTAAAATTTTGTTGTCAAATATTTATTAAACTATAACATGTATTCCAGTAAAGTTTTTCTGTTTGCTCCAACTTCAAGATCAAATATGCGGTAATAATTAATATATGACATCTATAATTTCTTTAATTTATATTACATCTTGAAGAAAAGTGCTTAAAAAATCAGATAGCAGAATTTCAGTTGTTAAATCTTATATAATTTTGGTCTTATAGATCAAGTGATATTCTTCTTGAGTCGACGTTTCTTGTTCTGAATCTTCTTGATTTTGGCTCTTCAGGATCCGCATAGCAGATACTGTAGTGAAGCCCGTGGTGGTTTTCACTTGGTCGCTCCAGTGGCTAGGCGCACTGCCCTTTGCCCTCCGTCTTTGTACTTTTCCAAGCGTGATGAGGTTCTCAAGGTTATGATTTCTTCTAGCGGGATGTCCAAAGTGTCGTAGAATCCTTTTGAGACATGTAGTAGAAAGTGGGTCATCTTTATCGTTCCTCATTTCTATCAGGGCGGACACGTTTGTGCGTTTAGCGGTCCATGGTACTACCAGAGTCTGGTATTGAGAATACCAGACTCTGCACTAAACGTTTTTCCAACCATATCAAATTCAAACATGAAGTATTTCAAGTTTTAGATATATCTTCAAGAATAACATCTGATACATCAAGTACGCTATTATTCTCAATCAGCTGCTTCATTTTCTAGATCAGTGATGGCGAACCTTTTTGAGAAATGGGTCCAAATTTGTTCGTTATTTTTTTATGTCAAGTATCGTCATGAATATATTAATTAATACAATTTGTTTGTCTGAAGTTTTTTTCTGAATTTATATTTAAAATTTCGTCATAACTATTTTTTTATTCATTTGAAAAGATTCAAATTTATAAAAATCAACGTGATCATGACGGTTCTTCTCCATTTCTTTCTCGAATCAAGGGTTTGTTTCTGATTTGATTTATTCCTCTTCTCTTCTGAGATATGAGATTATCGTCTGAATAATTTGTGGTTATGGTTTAATTTGTCATTCAAGCATTAGTAAAAGATAGATAGAAGCTAGGCTAACAGTTTTAGAATAATTTACCTATCAATCTGTCATGTGTAAGAGCAGTGACGGATTTTTCCTAAGGCGTACTAGGCGCGCGTCTGGGGCCTCAGAAATGAAAAAAAAATAAATAATAATTAAGCATTGCTCCTGGGGCCTTTCAAACTGTGTAAGAGATGACCCTTTTCATTCGCAAGTTCGCGGTCTTCAATCGGGTTATTGTATAATCGCCGTCATAAATATTGTCTTGCATAATACCGGCCTTCATATAGCGAGTGTTGAACTTGCATATGAACTTTTTTTAAGGGGGCGTTTATTTTTTTTCGGTCCGATTCTTTGAAGCTCGACGATTTGGCCGAAAGGCCCGTCGGTCTTCTCGGTCTGGAAGAAAGAAGAGATGCATTTGGTCGGCAAAAACTCGTTGTGCATTATTCAAATGCTCTGCCAGACTGCTAAACCTGGCTGGACGAGTTTTTTTCCCCGACAATCTTTTCGTACAAATCCCTACGTCCTCTTATACAAACATTGATACACAACATGTCTGGCACTGGGCTCTTGTGACCAATTTTTTTTTGTCCGGGGTCAAAACCGATCCAACGCGCGTATGATCGAGCTCATTCATGATCTTGGAATTGTACCAACTTTTGCTTTCGTCGAAAACCTGAACTTGAGCCCAGCGCACACTTGGCATTGGATGCAGTAGGTATTCAATTATCATAAGCCGAACGCTAATGCACTTTATCACCACGTGTTCCGCGATATATTTATCTGAGATGGAAATAGTCAAACGTGGAACAATCAGGATTTAGAAGCTGCGACGATTAGCACGGCCTCCACAAAAATATTTTCGTTAACGCGTTGCCGCTAAATAAACAGGAAATAGGGATTTGTAATGAAAGCAACTGTGTCTACGTTTTTTCACTTGAGCTAAGAGCAAACATAACTGACCTATACGCAAGGAACTCAAGTGCATTTGAAATATGTACCTTTTTTTTTGTTCAGGAAGATAAGGCTAAAATGTCACAAGTGTGTTTATTCAAGATGCAAACACGTGGTGGATTACATAAATGCCAAAGCATGGTGAAATTGTCGTGAGAATTTGCGATTCTCATAATTTCTCAGGACGATTTATTCGAATGAAAAAAAGAGTGGGATTAAATCAAAAGGGACCACCCTTGCAGGAAGACGATTGTCGTCGGTGATCTTGATTTATTTTACATGTAGCAACATATCATTGGGTCGACATTGAGTGAATAGACGAAATCCCTTTACAAGGGAGATAAAATTCATTTGGGGATTCCAGACACAACAAAAAAAATCTCCCTAATTTGTAAAGCGATTTTTTGTGGGATAAAAGTCCTCTTACAAAATCAACATACGGATGAGCTCATTGATAATTATTCAGCAAAAAAAAAATAATAATCTTTTTTGATAAATGACGACGTTTTGGATCAGACGTTCCATAACGTTCAAATTTTTAAGCAGGAACAGGTTTTTTTTATGATGACGATGACTTCCTGAGCAATGCGTCTTCATTACACCATTGTCGATCCCGGTGATCCTTTTTTTTTGTAACAAAAAAAACCTTTTTTCAACAGTCCGACCTTAACAAAAAAGAGCAAATTACACGCCCTTATGATATATTAAAGTGGGTATGACAGGTAGGAAAGGAATGCTGCTAAAAAAAGCGTAGGGTCATCATAGATATCGTATTTACATAACAAGGAGTCACAGTCGGTGCCTCTATCTACGATAATCCTGATTGGGTTTCATATTTTTTTTCTATGAAATCCTAGAAGGGTTGAATATATATATATATATATATTTATAATTTTTTTTAGATTAATAAAATCTATTAGGCATTATTACAATGTAATATATGAACGAATGAGATGACTTATGATGATCGTATAGCCATTGTCGTAGTTTCAATTGATAATGAAACTGTGTGATGCAATGTAGCGGAAACAAGGATCGCCTACATGCTTCCTGCGTTGCGTTTCCTGGATTTTCTGGATCGAAAAAATAATGAGATCTATGATTTTTTTATAGAAAATATATAATTAATTATGATGAGTCAAATATCATCCGCTCTCTAATTCTAGAATTTATTTAAATTATTTATTAAATAAATATTACATCCATCTTTCGATTTACACGGTAAATAGGAGAAACAGCGTTTAAAAACAATTCTAATTCCGAAAATGTAAAAAAAAAAGTAAAAAGACGGCGTTTTGCCAACATTGAGGAAATAAAGACAAATTGCATTCCAGTGGGTTGAAGATTGGAAGAAGATCCATCGAGAATCTAGATCTTTTTTTTTAAACTGGTAATGATGTCTATCTCAATTCTTTTTGGATTTTTTCTCCATAAATACTTCCTATTTTTTGTTTTTTGTAATTATAATACCTAATTATAGAAACCGTAATTTTTTTTCAAATATGAATAAATAATCTAACGAAAAAACAAAAAAATCAGCAATATTTTTAATAAACTTTCGTAAAAAGATTTTTTTTGGAAAGAAGTTTCAATTTTTGTTTTTTTTGGAATTAAAATTTCTATTAACTGATCGTAAAAAGTGATCAGAGGATTGAAAGAATCGCTGACATATAAACAAAAGAGACACAATTATTATTGATTGAACTAAAACTCTCCATTTTATTTAATAAACTTAGGTATAAAGAAAAAAAAAGTTTTTTTTAAACTGTCTCTAATAACGCATCTTTCAATTCTTCTCGAAATTGTTGCGTAACGTAATATATTTTTTATAGTATTATTTTTATTGATCAATAAATAAAATAACAAGAAACTAAAATTCCGCATTTTTAAAAAATTAAACTTTTGGTAAAGGTAAAAAGAGTTTTTTTGGAAACTGTATAAATCTATTTCTCTTAAAACGAGTATTTTTTCGGATTCATTCGAAATCATCTTATTAAAAATATTTTTTACCAAAAATTTAAGTCGTATAAAAACGAAACCGCACAAAACGAGTCCCGCACAAATCAAAGCATCAGTTGCATATATTATTATTAATATATACTATTAAAATCGATCAAATTTAAAGCATTTTCGCCAATCCGTTACCATGGCGATTACCTATCTTTTTGTTTTAGGGGTGGGTATGTATTTATATCGTAGGGCGTCACGGGTAGCTCTGAAAAAAATTTGAAGGACAAACGGTCACAAAGTTCACGGTGACGAAAGCAAAAGATGAAAAGACGCCAGGTCAAGTATTAGGAGGACATGAGCAGGGGTGGTGCGGTTGGAGGTCGCCTTATCCACCTGTTGCTTCCCGACAACCCTTGCAGGTGGCCACGCCCTGCAGGTGAGGCGGCCAGAGCGCATGCGCCGAGCTCCGGCAAAGCTTCTGGTCTCCGGATACTTGGCTGGCAGCTTGCCACAGGTAAGCTCCCGAAAGGTGCCACGTATCAGAGGTGGCAAACCGATCTCCATCTCTACTTTTATAATACAAATCGATCAGATGGATTATCTATAAACCAGTGGTATTTAATAACATCAGTGAAAGCACTGACGATGCTAAATTATCGTCAGTACTTATGTCAGTATGTCAGATAATGTGGTTCGTGGACCGATGTTTTGTATTTCTGGCCTGTGGGATACCTGTTACCTGATGTGCCCGTAACACACCTGAGGTCATGTCATTCATTGCCTATCGAGCTTTATGGAAAGCTCAGAAGTGAAGTGCTACGCACCAGCTCCGAATTGGTCGCAACAAATGTTAAATATTATGTCTGCAAATATGACATTTTGCAAAAAACCTCGAGGAAAAATTTGCATTCAAACAATATTTACATAATTCGCGTTCTAAGAAAAACATAAAACATAGTGGTTAGATTAATTGTTTTATTTATTTTATTCGGTGTCCAATGAGTGCCTGTGGCGGAGGGGTTAGTCCACCGGGTCCACCTGCCGGAGGGTGGTGGGCGTGGCCGGGCTATCGATCCGGCTCGGGTCATTGGGGCGCAGGGCACCTCACTCTGCCGACACGTGCTGGAGGTCTTCGGTATTAGGAGAGCAGAGCCAGGAGGGGACCGGTCACGTCACGAGGTTCGACAGGGTGACTGCACGGTGTTTTACAATTATATACCAATCGAAAACATTTAATCTACTCCGTTCAATCGCAACGACTTGCTATACAATCTAGAAAGGGTGTCGACTACTTTTAGATCGTTAGTTTCGAGGCTTGAAACGGATTGGCCACTATTCGTCCGTGACTATAATTATTTAGTAGATATTTTGCACGGCTCGTTGGTGTGCAAGTGCCCTTTGCATCTGCAGTGGGTTTCACACATGTCCAGGATGTTGACATTGCATATTCTCATGTAATTTCTCAGTATTTGCACTTTTCCCAGACACGTGCGTTCATTTTAGAATTCAATGTTTATAATTTTGATGCGTATGGCGTCCAAGCACTCGTAGCAGAGTGTGCATGAGAATTCAATGATCTTTAATTTTAAAGATTATAAAAAATAATATAATTCAATTACATTTACAATATGAAGATGCGATTTGTATGCATAAAAATGCAGATTGTAATCGGGTTCACCCGTGATCGGCATGGTAAAACACGCATTGATGTTCGTCAGTGCACACACTGACATCAGTGAGTGCACTGACGTGTCATTTGAAAGTCTTTTTCTTAATTTCTGTATTATATTATTAAAAATATTATTGTGGAGATAATAGATATAGACAGTGACGTATCTTGACATTGGTGGCCATATTGAATTCTAACTTTTTCGACGTTTTAATGCTTCAGCCCTCGTAATTGCTATATTTGAATGGATATTTTTTTATTAGATATATTTATGCAATAAATCGTATGCTACATACACGTCGCGTTCACCCTGTACTCTGCCCCCACTGCACGTTCGCAAATTCCGCGAACATCTCCACCCCCTCACACGCCACATTGCAAACATTTTCAATGGCTCTATGCAAATTCAGTCGATTTAATCGTAACTAAATATTGGCATGACCGAATCATTAAGCCGTTTAAGCGCGCGCCATGACATAAGACTGCAGGATGTGCATTCAGATTATAAATCATCGTCAAAAAATTTCTAGGCCGAATTACAAAAGAGGCAGGTGATGAATAAATTAGATTCGTGTACGTGTAAATTTTATTATTTTTTCAGAGATAACGATCTGATTTATTGATTATTTTGGGATGCGCATCGTCAATGGATTATCAACGCGATGATTGATTTTTTATAATCGATTACCATGATTTATAACTTCGTTATGGAGCATCGTGTCCATCGTGGTTGCATCGACAATGTTTAACCTTTTCCACACCGTGGGCCAGACGTATTGGCCCAAAAGAGTTTTTAAGAAAACAACTTGAACCAAGTTATTTTTATTTAATTTAAAAGAATAATGTCTTTATCTAAATGAGATATCAGATCAAACCCTATAGATCAGAGATGAGCAACTAAGATTTTACATGTTGATTTTTAACCTAGCCGTGCCGATGGGGTCCATTTGGGACCCCCAAGTTATAATAATAACTCTTTTAATGGAAATCTTACATGTCTCAAACATTTTGTATTTGTCCAAAAAAGTCTAAAGAATAAATATACAGTCAGCCCTCCTATAACGTTTCCTCTCAATCACTATTTTATCCAAAATGCCTTGTCAACCAAAGAGCATTGAGCTTTATTTCGCTGGGCAATGTATTATATATTTACGAAATATGTATTTTAAACCTCGAAAATATTGGCATTTTGTAGAAAGAAGCAATTTAGAGTAAACGTTATAGGGGGGCTGACTGTATATATAATCATTGATCTTTATTGTTCGTAATTGCGAAAAAAAATAAAAACAACAATATATGTTACCAATGGCACGGACGCGATGTTTTTTATCGCTCCGTACCGGATAAGAGCGAGAAAAAAATGTCGAGCGCGTGCAAGTGCGAGCGAGAAAAAACATCGTGCTATGTAAGTCTCAGTTGCGGCTGAACATAGTTGAGTTCGCATGTCACTTACGCGTCATATTGATTAGTAAAAAAATTAACTTATCATGAATAACAATTTTTTTTAATAAATAGATAAATTCACTTTTTATGCAAATGTCAAGGTACAGTCGAAGAATTTATCAATATCTTGACATGAAATGTTTGGGGTCTATTTTCATACATTAATTTCATACAAAATATACCTCATCGGCCAGAGCCGTTGCTTTCGAGCCGCCGTGACGGATCGATTAAAAAATCCTAGTGTCCAGAGCCTTATTATACGCTTGGCGTCATAATCTTTGCAGTTTTTCGTTTGGCCGGGCGATTTCGCGAAAAAAATATCAAAAGTTAAGTACTTCAGTTAAATTGATGTAACTCTGATACCATTTAAGTTACG
>JAGXCT010036673.1:0-15730 GCA_022495035.1 Philopotamus ludificatus | reverse complement strand
TGGCCCGCGAGGACGCGTTTTCGAGTCCCCCGGACCGCAACGTGTTAATATAAATATCGATTGGATTAAAAAATGTATAAAAACATATGGTAAGAGTAATTCATAGATAGTGGTCAGAGTGGAAAGGTTTAAACTGAAGACGCACCAATCGTCCGTTTTCCGCTGCAGTCGTTATACCGGTGATAAATCGGCAAAACAATGGCCTAATACCGATTTCCATTGATATGCGCGGTGCATCTGGATTGAGACAATGGTGTATTGATCCATTGATGTTGAAATGAAGACGCTTCCTGAACGAAGAGGATTATTTAAATTGTTATCGAATAATTTTATTTTCGTGGCATGACATGTTATTCGTGCTAAGTACATGTGTACGTACACGTGTTGACTTCCTGTTGGGATTTTCTTAAAAGTCCATTGTGTGTGTGGTCCGAGCTGGACTTTTGTTGTTTCCTGATATGATTTACCATGTGAATTGTAAGAATTACCACATGGGCTCTGCATAAGAATCGAAAATATCGTTTATTTATTTTAATTAAAATTGTTATCGCTGACATAATTGTAGAAATCTTGTTTAAGAATGCAGTATTTTGTTCATGAGAACTAATTTTTGCCACACGAATTTTATATACATATAAAATATTTATAAAACAGCTTAAAACAATGAGTTTATTCAAAAAATATACACGGAGTCTATAAATAATTCCTATGCTTATATTAATGAAGATTTCTCTGATCCTATTCAGTTGATAGATTTAAATGAATGTTTTAAATATATTTTCATTTTCAAAAGATTTCAAAGATTCAGGATCTTCAATGTACACGCGAGAGACTAAATATTACAAATATTTCTTCAAATTAACCTTTTCCACTCTAGATATTTTGGAAATTACTCTCATTGTATTTTACGAATATATAAAATGAATAAGAAACATCGATAGCGTTTGATCTTATGTCATATTCAATATTTTTTTTATAAATAAAAAATCTTTTGGTTTATACAGTAAACCCTCCTATAACGTTCCTTGCTATGCCGCGGTATTCTATAACAAGTTTGACAGTCTCTCCTATAACGCTCACTCCTAGTTCGTATATTTTATATTTATATGTGTATTATAATACGTTGCCATCGCAATAAAAGGCAGGTTCAATGCCCTTTCGTTGACAATAAAAAATAACACAAGACATAGACATTAACAAGGTCATTTAAAAGATGCGAATGGAAAAGCTATATACATTTCGGATTTCCCTTTAGTTTTCTAAAGTATTTATTCTAATTTTTCATATGCTATATGTATTTCTCTTATTTTATAATTAATATTCGGCGTATTTATTTTATTAACTTTTAGCCACTATGGTCACACCAGTGTGACGACTGTCAATTCACCGCACATGAGAATCGTTCTCTATTCTCTTTAATCTGAATAAAGTTTCGTTTTTAGGATCGCAAAGAATTCGTTTTGTCTAAATTATGTTATACCCTTCTGTCATCAGCCGAAGATATCGAAGAATTTTCATCTTCCATCTAAGAATGACTATAATACTTCTTTCGTCTTCATTGCATCTAATTATTCAGAGGATTCATTTACCAGCATCAGATCTTAAACCATTATAATATTTGATGTCTGCGCGCTTTAGCCCTTTATTAGCTATGGTCACACGTGGGTCACACAATTATCTATTTAAAAATCTGTGATAATTGTGATTTTTTCTTGGCCGTATAAGAGTGAAGCCGCGTAAAACAACGAGTCTTTACCTCCTCAATGCTGGAAAAACGTCGTCATTGCAACATTTTTTTTCATTTTCGGGAATAGAAAGAGTCGCAGAGGGCCATGCAATGGGGTAGTTTTTGGTTCTTTCCAGATTTCTATCCATATTTCTTTTGGACAGCCGACAATAAAGTTAGCATTTAATATGGCTGCCAGAGGAGGTTTGTTCTTAGGGGAAACCGGGACATTAGTCCACACACATTTCTCCTAATAGTAAAATAATAATTAGTTAAAATATGCGAACAGAATCGTATTCGTATGTGTTTGGGCATTTATTCGCCCTGGTCACGTGGTAGCTAGCTTTGACGTGAAGGAGTGTGAAAAGTTCCGTATTACTGTATACAGAAAGTCGCTTTTCGTTTGCTGCGTAATGCTCTGTTTGGGGCAGACCTGTATATGCCCCGCTGGTCTATATTTTAAAGTTTCCATAATTCGATCGATTGCCGATTCAATTTTTTCGCGCGTGCAATGTCATGATGGCTGCTAATGTCAAGATACGTCACGGGCAAGTGTCCCAACACAACAAAAATTGCCACAATTCGATATGGATATTCTCCATGTGATGATCATTCAATTGTCTCATCAGATCGACGAGGTTCTAATGGTATTACCTCAATTTCCATAAAAAATATACCGAGAGCCATTTTACTATTTATTTTTTTATATGATTAACATTATGTCTCATCTTCAAAAATTTATCGTGCATACAAAGCAAACATGTAGAGAGCTCTGCGACTACAACAGCTCGTCTTAACAATTTCTCAATGGCAAATCGTTAAATTACAGCGGATAGGGTCATCCTCTTTGATAGCACGTGAAATTCCTAACTGTTAAATGCAACGCCTTTTTTTCCGTGTAGTGGAAACACTTGGACAAACAGCAGCCGCATGCCCTCTGAAGGGTCTGCAAATACCGCATAGTAGTCCGTCATCGGCATCGTGATTAGACATTCCTTATGACCATGTTGGTTTTCACACGCAAATAAACAAACATTTCCAAATAAAACTGTGAGCAATTGCCTAATTAACAGTGCCGGGTAGCAGGATAAAGAGACGGCGTCTGACCTCCGGCTAATGACGGGCATCTTCGGAAACAATCGGATAATGGTTGATGATAGACTGCTTTTGAAAAAGGGTTCCCATTCAGCGACGATCCTAACCTGCCTAATTTTACTCACGACTCTCAATTGTGTATTGCACGATCGTGATTGACGCAAACGAAGAAGTAAACGAAACGCTTTTGAAACCAAAAACAAATATATATTTTAAATTAATGATGAGAAGTCATAACGAACGAAAATGTGGCCATATTTATAAGTTTGGGTTTTTTTTAATATCGGAAAATATTAATAAGGGATTGTATTCTTCATGATTGAAGATGATTACCATTTTTATAGGCGGAAGAGTAGAACAAAACTCTTTTGTAACAGAAAGAAACCATTTGTCAGTTCTAATTCTAGAGAAAACCTTGAATCTATTGATGACAAACATATCTTTACAAAAGCAGCAATAAAATAAAATCCGGGATTTCTTGGGATCAGTGGTGATTGATGATATTGGAATATCAGAAATTGAAGAGTGAAACTTTTCATGAATCTGAACTATGGAATAACTCTCGTCCATATTCTCGTAGATCCAGATCTTAAATAATAATTTACTTCTTTGAATCGTAGCATTTTGTAACTATTACTAATCCATCCAAGAATCTTCTGGATTTTTCCAGAAAAAGCTTTCTACAGAACGATTCTTCTCTAATTTTTACAGATTTCTTTGATTCGCTTGATCTATCTATTATAAACCATTCTTTATGTTTCTAAATGATGAATCCAATGCGTCTTTTAACTTGAACCATTCATCTACATTACAACATCTCGCATAACATTTCCAAGATGTTCTTATCTTCTTGTTATGAGTTAGAAGAATACTTTGTTTATCTAGCACCACATCTCTAAGATCTGGAAAAATGCCTATTTAAATCGAATGTCAACGCAATTGTTATCTTCTCTAGTGCTTCTGGAAGATGAACACAGCACTTCTTGTGATTTCGACTTCGGTAGAGTCGCATTGTAGGTTAAGATCTTTGTTTTATTCTCTTCTTCAGGTGCCTTGTCCGTTTTCGTTCTTAGAAATCGAAGCATATGCATACAGCATTTTGAAAGGACCTTATTAAGTCATGAAAGCCTCTTGTTTTTTCTCCAAATAATTTCTAACAATTTTTCCATAGTACTAAATTGTATGTCTTTTTACGGTGTGTAGAAGTTCCAGCTCCTTGTAAAGAAGCTGGAGGACGGTTGTATTCTTGACGTGTTCCGTCCATGGTATCTTCAAAATTCTTCGATGCCATCACATTTCAAATGTCCATATACAGAAATACAGACCACATCGCAGAGTTTGGAGACGGTTCTTCAAGAAGAGTCGGCGACAACATAATATGTTTTTCATTTTGATGATAGCTCGTTTCGTTTTATAAGCAGATAGAAAGTACTGAAGTCTAGAAATCGATTGAGGTAGTGCTTCTAATCTGCCAACGTCCTAGAAAACGTTGTAGCGATTGATTATCTTCAGATTTAGACGAATATGTCCATCCTTCTTGAAAAACTCTCCAAAACTTTCCACGATCAGAGTTAATTAAAAATACCAGTATCGAATCGTTCTGGGTGTGGTCGCCGCCGCTTCACACGTCCTTCGCATCGCCGAGTCGATTAACACAGCTGACCCCCTGAATGCACTTCTTCAACATTTGAAGATCAGAGATTGCGTTATTGGATCGCGTGATGCCGCCAAATGGATAAATGCATCTGTTACGACAATGCGAAAATCGTTGCAATCACTTGTTACGATAACGGGGCGTATCGAAGAATTGGCATTGTGTCGTGTGCGACAATACGACAACATGACCCGGTGGCACCGTGCAGATTTTCTGCATCGGATCATTCAATCGGTGCTTGCGCTTTCGAACGTAAAAAAAAGTCATTTTACGAGGTATTGTCATGTTTTTATTGGCGAAAGTGCTTATGAAATTTGCAGAGATGTTGGGACGTTTCGCAACGATTGTTTAGAAATCGCATGTTGTTGCACTTTTGGTGTGTATGGAATTGTTGAAGTACTGGATGAAAGAGTGCATCGTTTGCCGATGTAATTAAATTAAATACGGGTGGTGGTCGATGGGGTCCGCGAGATGCGGCCACGCTCACGAACTGCATTAATCAAACTGTTATAATTGTATTGAGATGCCTATAAAAGTGTAATGTTTCATTGCGTGCACTGTCTGGCCATGAGATTAACACCAGTGGTAATCAAGCTTTTATTGGAATATAAATCATAATCAGAAATAATCTACCCAATGAACGACACAGCACTTCTTCAACGGATAGAACTAGAAAGCCGTGTATACAAAATGCTCTTTGATGATTCTTCAATGATGAGATCTTAGGGTGCAGTCTATACGTGCTGAGGTGTCGCCTTCCTCTTGGTCTTCTTGGTCCACGGTAGAGTCCATCTAGTCAGTCGCATTTGGCTTTGAAATCTAAATAACTATTTTATTATCAACTCTTTGATCTATATTATTCCTAGTCTGTTTTCGGACGTAGGCGATCCTTCGATCCACGAATGATGTGTCCAGAAGCTCCCTCTCCCTGTGAAGAAGTTGAAGTACTTGTTTATTTTAAAGTCTCGTCCTCTTTGAAGATCTTCCGCAAAACTTAAATCCCGGAAGGTATTTCTTCTTATGCTAGTGCCTTGTCTGCTTTAGAAGTAAAAGATCTACTTGGCCCTTGTTTTCCATAGTTGTGTCTAATTTTAACGAGCTGGAACGATTCTGGATCTCTCAACATGATCAAGTTGTAAATATTGCAGAGCCACGGTAACTTCTTTCTCCCCAACCACCGTTTACCTTCCACTTCTTCATCCATGATGATGAATGATCCCGAGTGCTCAATTTTTACGGCGTCCAGAAACTTTCATTTCCACTTATTTTTATTATTTTTAAACATAGTACAGGTAATCCTCCTTTAACGCTTATTCTAAATCATTGTTTTATACATAATGCTAATATTTTTAAGGTAAAATTACAACGTAAATAAATAATACAATAAAAATGCAAAATAAAATTCAATGCCATTTGGTTGACCACGAAATATACGACGTACGCGTAAACAAACTTGGCGTTATAGGAGGGAGGACTGTAAATGGTTTATTCTGAAGATCCTGTATATAATGGAAAGAAGACATTAAGCGTCGATTAAGAAGAAGAGTTTATCATATTCCTATTCATCATATCATGCGTCTGAAGATTTTAAGAATTGTTAAATGGCATTTTGATTATGGTTCTTTTCGTTCTAAGACTAAAAAATCTTTTGTTGCGTAATATCTTCGCTGTGTTCTGTGTTGTTGAATAATGTTAAGATTCTAAAGTAAACCAGACTGATTATCACAGGATCTACTTTATAATGTCAAATAATGTCAAATAGAGAATAGTTACCAACACTATTCGCTTCTGTTGCCACGGTGTTCTTTCTCGCTCGCAACCGGCACGATATGGCAAGTGCGAGTAAAGCGTACTAGTGACACGTGCCGCGAGAACTCATATATACTGAATATTTATATAACTTATTTTATTCTTTAGTTTGTCATATTGACTGATGAATACTTGGGGTCTCTGAGAGACCCCCTTCGACGACGCGGTTTTTTTCGAGCCGCGTGACGGATGGGTTTACCATTAAAATAACCCGTTGACAGTCCTCTCTTCTTGCCTTATGTTTGAGGAGCAGAAAGATTTTTACATCAACATTGTGGGATAAACGTCTTTAATTCTTAACATTCGTGATGCTTCTGTTCTATCAGATCTGTCTATAGAGTTATTTTCTAAGATCTGACTCAATAGGCATTGTAGCGGTCGAAACTCAACAGCTTAGTCGTTGCTTTGTTTATTTGTGTTCCGATCTTTCGGCACTTTTGATCACTCCTAAAATTGGGTCAGCCATATCTTCAAGGGCACCGGCGATCAGCGTCGCCTTCTATGCTGGATTTAACACTTTGAACGTCTAGTTTTTTTTTCGAGTCAAAATATCATTTATATTTTAATTACGTGCCTTTTTTTATGCCCATCTTGTGCGATTACAGATCGTAAAAAAAAACGGCCAAATAACATGGCTCTCGATTTGTACGATTTTATTATTGTGCGAAGAAAAATTCCCGGATTCGTTTCTTGTTAAATGTTTAACACCGATGCTGCAATTTAATTCTTCGGAGATTCTTTTATGAAGCATTGCAGATGTGGATCTCGTTCCGCCTTTTTTATTTGTTTATCGGGGCCGCTTTTCCCGGGAAACGTTTTATTGCCTCCGAGTCCTTTATGTATATTTTAAATTTACACTCGGCTCAATAACTTCTGCAGAATTCAAGACGCGTAAACAGAATCGCACGTGTGGGTTACGCCATATTTTTGTCACGAGTTGTAGAAACACTGGACATCGTCAGAATATAATATTAAACGGTAGCCGATGACGGCAGATGAATAAAAAAAAACGGAATCGTTAATTACGCTACAGATTTATGTGCGTTTTAATGACGTGCCTCGATTTGCGCGCCGCTTCGCGCAATACGAGTCCGCGCTAATCGAGATCGCGTCGATAATAGGCGCCGTGTTCAATTAATAGTATTGATTCTCGTGGCGCATTTGCATAATTCTTACTTATTAATTGAAAATATAATGCAAAACTCATGTCGGTTTATTAACACGATTTGTTTAGCGAGATTTTTTCTCTCTCTAAATAATGAACGTGACATGATAACACATTATTTAAATAATCAGTAAATATCAGTAGTTCTGCGCGAATGGGGTCATGGTGATTTTAGATTTGTTGCCGTATCAGGTCACATCCTATTTTTGAAAATAAAAAAAATGATTTTGACTCCTTCCGGTCGCTCCAGTTACAATTACGGCTAATCACCGAAAAAATGCGTTATTTTCTAATTATTCGCAAGGTCGCACAGATCTGTCACCGAAAACATCGTGAGAATTTCTTAACAATGGAGACAACATGTGACTAAAAATAATTATGAGACTGTGACATGTGCGATCCTGGATTATTGGATTATGTCATACGATGCGCTTATGGCATCTCGGAATAAAACATTATGATGAATCTGGTATTCTGCGAATACAGGGTCCTTGACTTTATCAAGTTTAATGTACTGGGGCATCCATCGTCGTCTCTCGTTGACGATGACGACATATGATGCTGAAGTGAAATTTATTTTCTTGAGATCAATGCGACAATAAACATTTTTTTATGCGTCAGTGGCGCGAATTGGGCGATGCGTTAATTGGACATGTGTTTGAAATAAAACCGTTGATATGCTTAAACACATTGTTCTCAAACATTTGATAATAATTAAGTAGTTAGCTACCGCGACGATATAAAACGGAGGTATGGGCCCATGCCCAGTGACGGATGGTGACTTACTTGGGGGGAGGTAGTCGGTTACTTAGGGATGAGGATGAATTATAAAAAAAAATGCAATGGGGCCCCAAATGATCAAGGGTCTCTCTGGGGCCCCAATAGTCAGGGGCCTGATTCTTCAGCATCATAAGCAGCCATACAAGTCCGCAACTCTACATGCCCTTACTTACATAAATGATCTCAATCTGATTTTTTCCCGAGAATAAATGCGAATTATCGAATAAACATCACACAAAAAGGGTATTTTTCTCTATGTTGCGCTTAAGAATTGTTTAATAAAGGATTTTTTGTATACTGGAACCATCGGGGCCTATCAGAGACAGTAATAATGGTATTTTTTTAAGGATGATTATGATGCTGAAGCATCATGCCCCTGATTATTGGGGCCTCAAGACATTGTTTTATAGAATTTAGTTTAGTTTTGATTTTTATTAGCTTCAGTTTCAGCATCACTTATAGGACGAGATAAATTTGAAATGATTGTCACCAACTCAATTAGATCTAGATTTATTAAATTTAATCTATGACAAATATTTTTTAGACATTTTTACAATTTTTTATACTGTTCTAACAATCTATTAATACAATAATGCCGATAACAAGAAATCAACCCTCCCCAATTATATGCTACAAGGGGCCTCTGAAATCTAATTAGCAATACCGAAATAATAAAACTTGAAATTTATATATAAGTAATTTTTAAAATGATGTGAATTTTTTTTCCAAAATATTAGAGATAATTCTAATTTTTAAATTATGGTTAAAAATTTGAGATACGAATCACCGGTTCTAAGATAAAGAGCGTCGAACAAAGTATTAACATTTGGTGTTGCCAGTGTGCAAAAAAAATCGCGGCGGTTAATTAATATGTCGTTTAATTCCTTCGGCGATGACAGTTGGGACTATACGCGAAATTTAACGAAAAATCAGAATACTTTTTTTAACCTTGCCGATTAATTGAGCTTTTTAAGCTCTAGTTTTTATTATGGATATTAAAAATGAATAAAATAAACGATGATATATCAATTTTAATATATACAAGAGATTTCAAACGAATGATACGTCTGGAAAATTTAGATTTAATCCAGAAATCTGAATGTTTATGACATATATCCGGTTTTACTAATTTTTAAATTGTATATATATATAATTGTATATATTTTTATGATTGTGTTTAAATCGTCTGTAAATTTTAATTATCATTTCTGGGATTAAATCCTTGATTATAGGTTGCCAAACGCTGATGTGAGTTCTCAGTAAACTCACAATTCTCAAAAGATATTGAGGAAAATGCGAAAAATATATTAATATATATATACTGATTCTCCTTAAACACGGTTTTGAATTTCACGATCAGAAAGAAACGGACTAAAAATAAATTATGAATAAATTGTTGATAATTTAATTATTGATCCCAAGATTCCTTCAGCGTCTATATTTTTTTATATGAAATTTTTAAAACATGGCACGAATATAT
Organism: Philopotamus ludificatus; assembly: GCA_022495035.1. Lineage (NCBI taxonomy): Eukaryota > Metazoa > Arthropoda > Insecta > Trichoptera > Philopotamidae > Philopotamus > Philopotamus ludificatus. The sequence goes on along the minus strand of JAGXCT010036673.1, from coordinate 6,021 downwards.
ACAATTTTTGGCCAAAAATTTAATTTATTGCGAAAGTATTTTATGCATTTTGCATTGAATTCTTTCCTCAACCCTTTCGGCCAGATGATTAATTCTGCCGGAGCATGCAACCACGTACAAAATTTGTGGGGAATCAATTATATATGCATTAAAGAGCATCCATTCGGCAACGAATGCAAAAGATATAAAAAAGCCTGGCAAAAACCAATCTTGCGACGATGCAACATATAAAAAAAAGCCACAAAGTGGTGACACAATAAGTCGCCAGAAGTGGACGTTAATCTAAACACGATAACAATCGGATTAATCAGCGGGCCGAAACTGGCCATGATGCCGATTTTTTAAAGGAATTTAATGGATTTCCGGGAAAAGAACTAACCACTCTTCCATCACTCGCCACCAGAACATAAACTTGATCCAATTCTATATTTAATTTCGACTTCGAAATATTTTTTCGTCGGTCAGTATTCGCAAATGGGGAACGGATTACGCGATGTAAACACCGGAGATTATTTCGAGTGGCTGGCAACACCGCCATATTTGTTAATCAAACGCCAATCGTTTAACACCATCGTGATTTGGCGTATTTTTTTAATGCAATCCTTAGGATTGCCACCGTTGGTCTGCAGCGAGAAATCTCGTCACGCCATCTCATTAACGACGTGTCACAATATGGGGATATTCAAAGCTTGCCGCGACGTTTAAAAAAAAGCACAATCGAAGGGTTAAAAAAATAATAAATAAAAAAAAACAATATGGCAATCGAACGCCGACGCCGGGATACATCGATAGAATCTGCGTTTTACGTAAAAAAAGCTCGATTAATTATAAATACCTGTGGAAATGTCAGATGAATTTGAACGCGACCCGCCATCTTTGTTTAATTGTCAATCTGTGCCGCGCGATAAAACGGACTTAACACAAAAAAATATGACCATCAATAATAAATACAATCAGTCCGCGACTTACGCGATTAATTGGTTCAGAAGGTTTTCGCGTAAGTCCAAAAAGGACAAAAAAGTATAGGTGAAAGTAAAATACATCTATATATTAGGTATGCCGGAAAGAAATCCATATAGTATTGTTTCTCGGCTTTTCTGTATCAGATATGTTATTTTATTTATAAGAATAAATGAAAAAACTCGAAGCCAATGATTTTATTTATTTTATTAGACTACGATGGATGAATGGCATAACAGAAACGTTACGAATCATCCATATAAAAATTTGATAAAGATATAAAGATGCAAGGGGAATGAGTCTCTCTCACTAATTTTATTATTAATTATTTTTTATATTATTACAGTTGGATTGGAATTGATATTATTTGTTTTATAAATATTTATTCAACGCATAAATACCTTCCTACCTACTTACATACATATTCTTATAAAACATGCGGAGGTAATGGGTATCTTCCTCTTACATACCCCCTGGCCAGTGTTACCATAACATTGATTTTGATTTAAAAAAAAACGAAATGGATTTCTTTCCGGTATCCCTAATATATACTATCAAGAAAATATTATTTATTGCATATATTTATTGGAAATATTTTACATAACATAATCTACATAAATATATTTATGGACGAATTACTTAAGTATCGGTCCAGCGTCAATTTTCTTTTCTTTTAGCCCTTTTCTTTTCTTTGTAAATTAAAGTATAGCATGCAATTATTCACTGCTTCTTTTAACTTTTTAAGTCCAAAATCGCGTAAGTCGAGGACTGACTATTTATTTTGAATAATGATATTTTATATTTAATCAATAAAAAATCATTTATATCCAGTATTACATATCCATCTATATTTTTATATGTGGTATTCTTTAGAATGTATCAAAGGTGCAAAATGAAGATTGGATTATAAAACAAATGAACAATTAATTAAATTAACCTATAAAAATGGCAATCAAATACGGTCGGCCATCTTGACTTAGTGTCAGATAAACCGTCGTAACACAAGAAAACATGACCATATTTTATGCACAATACATGATTTATGTAAAATATACAATTAGCTATAAAACAATATATACAGTAATGGACAATAAAAACGTTGCAAGTTTCTCATTCGCGTATCTTCGGTACTTAGTATTTTCTGAGAAAATAGCGTACAGAAATGATGTCTAATCATAAAGTTAAGCCAAAAAAAACGGCTCTTGGCATAAAAAAGAAGCATTTCCGTTTGATAATTGCAAAAAATAATCAATAAAAATAATAGCGGAGGCTACGTTTATCAAGTTGACGTCTGCAAAAATGGAGATTGTATCAAGTCTCATTTTCTAATGCTGAACAAGCATAGAAAAACTGAAGATATTTATTATAGTTGCCTGGAATAATTTAAGATTTTGTTGGAGAGGTGAGTGCATCGCAATGCAACTCACAACAAATTAATAAAATAAATGGACAGAGTCGTTCTCATTGACTTGATATTGAAACGAGATAAATTTAATACTCGATTCATAATTAATATCGACAGCTCAATGAGAGATGATGTATCGAATGATTATATTATGATCCATGAATTGAAAGAACAATAAATCTTCTCGACAGTGACACGTTAAAAAATTGAATTATTAAAATCATGCTATAAGATTTCAATTTAGTTGGAATGCTTGGCCTCCGTATGCGTCGGACATGGCCTCCTTGCAGCTAATTAATAATAACATATGAAATGGAGACGTTTTGCCAACATTGAGAAGATAAACACAAATCGCTCACCAGTGGCGGATGGTGACTTTTTTGGGTGACAAATAAATTGAATAGAAATTTAATATTTTGAACATTTTTAACGGTCGTTTCATTTGAATATTTAATATAGAGTTGGTGACATAATGTTAACCTAACCGTGCCGATGGGGTCCATTTGGAGTCCCAGGTTTTTGTCTAATAATTCTTTTAATATACCACGAATAACTATTTTTATTCTTAGAATAATCCATTTCTTAGAAAAAAGTCAAGATATTGATGACGATTTAATTATTATCTAGACTTTAAATGCTTGGAGTATTTTCCTTTATAAATATACCCCCTTTGGATCTCTCATTTAAACAAAGATTGAACTGCACAGTATTTGTTCCAATTAGCCAAAAGCTAACAAACGAAAAAACAAATATTTTGTAAAAAGTAAAGCATAGAATTTAAGATTCTATAGAAAAAATCACTGCTAATATTTTAATATATAGGAAACCCTTCTATAACACGGAATCCAACAACATGGTTTCGCTGTAACACACAAAACATAGAATCATTTTTTTTATCAAAATTTTCTCAATATCTTGACTTGAAATGCTTCGATATTATAATTTATAATGGAAAATAGACCCCCTTCGGACGACGCGGATGATTTCGAGCCGCCACGACGGATCGGTTGTTTTATTTCAGTATTGTTTTATACTAGGTTTATTTTATAAAGAGATAATTTGAGTTCAAAGTATTAGTATTATCGTAAGTTTCTTACATACGGCCCGTTGTAAATAAAGGTTGCTCACCCCTGAATTATATCATGAATAAACTACTTTTATTCTTAGATAAATCCATTTTTAAAACAAATGTTAGGGTATTATCGAAGAATTTGTCAATATCTTGACTTGAAGTGTTTGGGGTCTATTTTTATACATTCATTTAATACAAAATATACCCCATCGGCCAGAGCCGATGGTTAATCCGTTAATCCATCCATATAGAGTATACAAAACTAAACTCTGTACAATAATGAGTAAGGTTTATGGTGTCTCTTTAGAGCCCCAATGATCGGGGGCCTCCGGGGCCCCCAATTATCGGGGGCCTGATGCTCTAACATAGTCACTGCAGGTTTATAATTATCATAAATAATGCATTCAGTCAGCGATATATGTTTCGGCCACGAATATATAGCATTATTAGTAGAATGTCCATAATAAAAATATTATATGTCTGCAATTTCTCGTGATTATAGTAGATTTAAATTCTCATCTCGGCACAGGGTCTAGTCCTCGTTTAATCATCCGACGCCTCTAATTATTACATCAAGAAGATGCGTGTAATTGCCTCGTGCGATCGGGGTGCCTATAATGATGGACTACCAGGTGATAATTGGAAGACTCTTCAGAGTTGATGATGGCTCACGACTCTCTCTCTCTCCCCCCATTCGCCAATTATCGCATTTTTCAGCCGCGAGACGCAATTAACGGGGGCTGTATATTAATAAACACGAAAATAAACATGTTCCTGGTACGGGGTCCTTTGGTGTTTCTTTGATTGCGGAGAGCAAATCAATTCGCTGGGGCGTCGCTTAACGACGTGTGACACTTTCTGACACGGGAGTGCATGTGCAGCCGATTGCAATGCACGTAGATATTTTTAATTTTAAACACGTTGTAGAGGCAATGGAGGATGACGAGCTGGAATTGAATACTCGAAGCAAAAAGAATAAAAATAAATAAAAGACAGGGCAAAAGAGCGTTGTGGCATGCGAGGAGATGGCGCGGGCAATCTCAGCCCTTCAACTAAATTACCGCACGAGACGAGAGATAATTCATAGTGCGAGCTATGTGTGTCATGTCGTCCTTAAATATTCATATCCTTTTTATTTATGCATTTAAAATTGCAGTATGTTTGCTACGTGTGTGCATATCGCGTCTGCAATAAAAAATGTCGGCATATATTATGTGCACAACTCTCGCCAAAATAAAACTAAATTATATAACCGACGCGAAAAAGGTTGAATGAACCAAAGCAAGCACTTCTCAAACTGTTTATGTACATATATTATACAATATCATTATATTAACAATAATAATGATACGTGACATAAAATATTAATATTAATAATAATCGAATTTTAATATGTAAAAAATATATATAAAAAAGTTTGCCGATCGCTGCTGTTGTTTAGTCACATATTCAGATAATCCTAATGAGCCGAAATATCAACCCACCATGTTTAATCAAACACTTATACGGGCCAATATATTATATAATAGTTTATCCCGAAAGAAATCCATGTTTTTATATTCAGAATTAATTCATAATTATTCTAAAACGTTCTAACGATCTAAATATGTTATAATCTGAAGGTCATATGTATGACTAATACGGGAGATGCCGAAGTACTTCCCATTTCTGTCGTTTAAAACGATAAATGGGGGATTATTTAACATCGTTTTTGTTTGACGAGTCTACAAAAAAAGAACGTTGAATGCGAGAACGATAGATCGGGGTACAATCGTATTTAAAAATCCAGGCCAAATTATTTTACATCTTTAATATGTGAAAAACGTTAATTGCGTAAAAACGAGACCACGACGTTCGATTAATCGTATAATATAGAAACCGCGTAAAAACATAATAGAATATATTTTATAGTTTAATCTGATCATAGTGATTTCCGGCTTGCGTTTAATTTAATTGTGGAAGTGCTGGATTACAGAAAAATTCGCGTAAATCAAATTCGCGTTAAATTCATAGCATTAAAAAACGATGAACGAATTTATTATTTTTTATATATTGCAAACTGTGACATTTGAAAATCGTGTAAAATAAAATCGCATAAAAGCAGCATATAAAATATACTGATCATAGTGATTTTGAAAATGCGTTCGTATTAATTCAGGAATTACTGTTAAATTCGCGTTAAAATGTAACCACATTTAAACATATTTCAAACTGTGACATGCGAAAAATCATGTAAAGTAGAAATCGCGGAAAAACAGAATCTAATATATTTCATAGTTCATTTTTAGCATAGATTTAATTTAATTCTGGAATTGCTGTCAAAAAGTATCAAAAAATCGCGTTAAATTGAAACCGTTTTAAAAGTTGATCAAATGTATTATTTAGTATATACAGTCAACCCTCCTATAACGTTTCCTGTAAATATTTTTTGGGGTCAATTTAGATATCTCGTAAATCTAGGCTACATGAGGGCTGACTGTATTGCAACTGTGACATTCGAAAAATCGTCTAAAGTAAAAACCGCGTAAAAAAGAATTTATTATATATTTTATAATTTGTTCTGATCATTGTGATTTCTAACATG
>JAGXCT010036672.1:568-97774 GCA_022495035.1 Philopotamus ludificatus | reverse complement strand
TCCGTAGTGTATATGGACGAGCCGCCCCTGCATATATCTACAAATAGGTCATTGTAGAGAGTATACACGCGTTTTCTTTTAATAGATATAGGGAGAGGGTGAATATTAATAGAATAAATAATATCATAAGAGGGTTGCTGTATAAAGATATCAATAAATCAAATTTATTATCATTCGGTGTGATCTATTTCGGAATGTTTACTGATGAACGATTTTGAAAATCAATTAATACACAGCGAACGTTTGCCAAAAGTGTCACGGTGAGTTTATCAATATTGTACGTGTAGGTGTGACATGTTTGCATGACATTCTTAATCTAAAACACATATGTGAAAGTATGAATGGAATAAAAAATATGTCCTCCATTAATACAAGAAGCTTGAATGATTTAGCAAATATCGCACAGATCATAAACGCGCCATATTTTAATTTTTTTTTATAATTATATGACCCAAAAACATAAAAAAAATAATTATTTTAAGCACAATGACGCAAATACACATTATTATATAATATAAATATTTATATCATCTGGTAATTTTATAGTGAATGTTGAATTAGCTGCAGTGTCACAATGATTTCTAAAACTTTCATTGAAAACGTATAAAATCGCCGTATTTTTTTTTATCACTATCTCAAAATCAATTATGTATATATTTCAATAAAATCCGTAACGAATCGTAGTATTTCCAGTAAACATTTTTATTAAAAGAAATCTGAAAAATTGTACGATTAATGCCTTTTTATATTATATATTATACGGAGCGATAAATTATTCAGGAACTATGCCGTATCGGATATTGAATATAAATTATAAATTTACATTTCGAAATAGATATTTAAATATCGAGATTGATTTTTTGACAAACACACGCGTGTGATAACAATGATTTAGCAACAGCCATTCGCTCCAGTAAATAATAAATGTCGCCGGGATTTGGACGATTTTTCACGACGCGTTAAAAAAAGTTTTTCTCATATCTACAGGGACCGAAACTAATTTCACAAGTAAAATGGATATAGCTTTGTTTTATATCGAAATAAATTATATATATATATATATAAGGAAATGTACCGTTTACTTAAACACATTTCGATATAATATTCATTTTATAACCGTGGAAAATACTAAAAATAGTAAAAGTAATTTATATGATGTTATAAAAGTAATGGATTAATTAGAATCGAGCACATTTATGATATTAATTAAGCAATTGTTTTAATGTTTTTGTTAGGTATTTACGTGTAAAAGTGAAATCTGGCCATTTAATGTGAAAATAGCACGAATGGGACGATTATTTCATTTTATGCCGAGTATTTTTTAATAAAAAAACACTCCTAAAAAACATTATTTAGTGCGTATTTACAAAAACGAAACGTATATACATACGATAACGAAGTCGATAGAAAAACGACCAAAATCAGCAACGATGATGCTGTAAAATTGCATATTTTATTCAATTTCTAGGTCAATTCTTCTAATTATCAACATCAGATGAAATCATGATTTGAATGATGAAACTCGTAGATAATATTTTGTAATTTAACCAAATAATAATATGGTGTTTTATCTAACTGTGAATATAGTCAAAGATCTAGAAAACGCATTGGCGGATCAATAAAGTAAGGGGCCCCAAGCGGTAAAAAATTCGGGCCCTTCAAAACTTATATTAAAACAAATAAGTTTCAAAAAAATTCTCCACCATGACGTATGAATTCGTCATCAATATCTTGACATCTTGACGAAAAAAATGGATTATTCCAAGAATAAATAAGTAGTTTGGTCGATATTTTGGTTTTTTTAACTAATCAATATGATACGTACATGACAACGCACTCGGCGATGTCTCGCTGCAGACCGAGCTCTCGCAGCACGTGTCAATCGCATGTTTCACTCGGACTCGGCACATCGTACCGGATGCGAGTGAGAAAAAACATCGCGCCCGTGGGAATAGAATCAAATATTATTGTTTTTATATTTTTTTACGTATATGCGGATCGTAAAGGCCAATGAATATTTATAATATTTATTCTTTAGAATTTTTAGACAAATACAAAAAGTTTGTAACATGTAGGATTTATATAAATAGAGTTATTCGAGAAAAATAAAAAAACTTGGGGTACCCAATATACCCCATAAACACGGATAAGTTAAGTTATAACCAAAAAAATATTGATCAAAAACTTCTTTTTCTAATAGTTTTAGTAAGATAGATTCTTTTATAATTCGCACTTCACCGATTGCACTAGTAAGATTTATCCTTTGTTAAATAGTATTCCCAATCAAAGTCAAGTTTTATATTTGTCCATTTCCTTCAGAAGCATAGTCGTGTCCACTATCCTTACTTTTTATCTTCTGATTTACAAATTTCGGTTATAGCCTCTTTTATACAGTTGACACCAAGTTTTATGACTAATATAGCATCTGCTTTTGTTAAACATTTTGTATTGTGCGGAAAGAATTTTTAGCCAAAAAAAAACATTATAACACTTTAGGCACCGAAAACGGAGACGTTTTCGCTAAATACGACATATTCGTATTCCTGATAATAATAAAATTTTACAAAAAACCGCATACCAAGACGGATCGGGTCCGCGCGGTATGGACACGAAAGGGGAGCCCTCGCGTCACGTGTGAGACTCAGGTTCTTTTGGCCTCAACTGCCATGCGAGAGTTTGGTAAGGCCCATGCCCTCAGCGAATCTTGTGGCTGGCAAATGATGATGATGATGATGACATAAAAGGATAACGTTTTTCCATCATTGAGAAGGTAATGTTAGAATCGCTCAAAGAATTACATAAATAATATACCTAAAATTGTTCCGTTCAGAAATGCTTAGAAAACATTATAATGTATCTGATAAGGACTACTTTAAACAGGATAACAATAACAATGTTAAAAAAAAAAGTTTTTTTTATGAAAAACGTTAATAATTATTATGTAAATGAGCTCATTGAGTTCTAGAATCATTATCTTCACTAAGCAGATCTGATTCTTGGCTGATTCTAATGACAAATATAAAAAAAAAACTGATTTTAAAGACATTTTAATTATTCCTCAATATTTTATAGTAAATTGAATTTTTATGCGATTTTTCAAAATGTGATTTTTTTTAAAACATATTTACCGCATAAAAAGATACCTATCCCAACACACCATGATTTTTTTTATGCAATCTCTAATGTTTCACCCTATTAATTCTATATACTTGAAAGAGAAATATCTTATACAGACAAGTCCACCAATTATTCAGACATTCTACTATAGATAGTGAAGGATTTTAAAATATTAGACGCGTAAATATTTACGAGATCTGACGCTAAATGACGAAGACTGAAATCATGTTGGATGATAACTACTTAGAGCTGAAATAATTAAAGAAGGACTAAAAATGTCCAACGAACCGAATTATAAAAGAGAATAACATTATTGAGACCAGTGAATAATGATTATTTAAGAAACGTGCTTGCTAACAAGATTTGCTGTAAAAACGAACACCAGAGCAACGGAACGGATTCATGATAATATTTAGAAGATGTATAATTTAATTAAAAACTCACGTGGCCGGTACCAATGTTGATTGTCAATCTCGTCGAAGAGAATAACGGTTTGACGTTAATTTTCAAATGAAAATAATAAGTTCATTTGTTTTTATTTATTCTCTATGGAGATTTAAGTCGCTGTCAGAGCTTCAAACTGTACACACATATCGATTTGCGAGTTGTTCCGTGTATGTACTAAATTATTCTAGATTTTACCATCCGCGTACATAATTTAATAATGTAATTATAGGTCGGTATCAGTGGCCTAATTCCAAGGATATTCCATGTCGATATCCCCAGTTCGGATCGGTTATGAATGTTCAGCCACGGCGCTGAAACGGTATTATCCTGAACGACCGAAAAACGAATCGGCCAGGAGTGGAGACGTCTCCACCATGCGCCGCCATTCTCCAACTTTCTCCGGGGTTCGTGTCTCCGACGTATTAGCGTGCCTGCGCCTTCTATCTCTGCACTACAACGACGCAGACAAGGACTCTTGCCCGATTACTTACACGGTCAATCCTCCAAGAAAAGTGAACCGCCATTATATTCGCTCAAACGGCCATTTTTCAAAATATTTTACGGCGGAAACCCGACACGGGTTCCGTTTATTATCGAATGTTGCGAAATCTTCACAGTTCCGAATGTCAATATGAGCGAATCGCCGAGGAAAATTTCATTTTTTTTTTCAGCTGTGTATTCATTTGACGATCGTATTTCAAACGCTGGTAAAAAGATCTGAAACGATCCCAAGTGAGACATCCGGTCGTATGTCACATCACATATTCGTAAGTGACGCCACAAGTTTTCTTTACGGATGACACTTGAATATAAATAATTATTTTATTTATGAATCAAAACTAACTGGAATATTAAGTTTAGTATTTCGAAATAATTTTGTTTCGTTGGCATAGTTTAATACAATCGAATTCTGTCTAACGTCAATTATTAGTGTAACAAATCAAGTACAAAATTTTCAAGAAAACAAATTACCTTTCTATTTAATTATATAATATAATTAAATTTAATTATTTTCCATTTCTAAAACAGGCTATTATTTTGATGTTTACTATTTATTCAAAAAAACTGTGTTAACGATTTTCTAAAAGTATATTTAAATTTTTTCTTATATTTTTACATTCGACCTTCAATAAATTTTCAAAAAAAATCATGCGATTGATCATTTTTTCTTCTTTACTTGTATCTTAATTCTCTTTCTGTTCTAATTAACTGAGATTAAAAATACTATCCTCTTTGCTCATACATTTAAAATGAATTACATGAATGATATTCCAATCATTTCTCAATATTCTATTTATAGACATTTTTAAAAACTTGATTTTTTTTGAAAATTAATTATAAACATTATTCTAAAAATATAATTACCCTTTTCATCTCTTATGTAATTTTTTTATCCCCTTCTTATAAAAGCTACAATTTTTTTATGCAAATAATGAAACTAATGATTTTTTTTACTTCATCTACTCTTTTATTATTCAACAAATGTCCTAGCAATCTTAATGGGTAATAATCTGAAGATCAAATGTCTGGCGTTACGGGGGATGTGAAAGTGCTTTCCAATTCAGTTGTTTATTTTTTCATCGGTAATTATAGCTTTATGGGGACGTGCAATGTCGTTTTCGAAAATAATTATTTTTCTATTGGATATTTTTCCTTCAGTGTTTAATTCAGTGTGTCTAATTGTCGACAATAAACTTCTTAAATTATGGTTTCGCCTGGAATTATTAATCCATAGTAACTTTTTTTATACTTATATTACAACAAATGCTTAAAGGAATCTTTCAGATGTTAATCCTGACTTTATGGAGGGGAACGGTGTTTGTTTCTTGGAAATCTATTGCTTTTTTTCCTTTCGCTTTATCGTAAATTATCCATTATTTTATTAAAAAATTGCTGGCATCCTTCTGGTATTCTTTGCCATGCTCTGCCAGCTCATGAGGTATCCAAAAACCCATCCTGCTTTCTTTGCTGTTGTGTTTAATATTTAAATGCTCATGTGTTGTCGATGTCAAGATATTTTTTCAATATTTCGTCGAGGATCAGTTTCAATTAGAGCATGTCGTCATTGAGGGTCTTCCTGATTTTAGAGGCTTCCTATAATCCAATACCAACCGATTTAAATCGTCAAAATGAACTATGTTGTCAGCACTAGTCTATAAACCTCGTTGATTGTTTTTGCGCCCTTGGCGTTGTTTAAGCCCTGATCATAAAAAAACCAGCATACGAATATGTTGTTCGTTGGTTTTGGAGTTTATCCTTAATAATAAAATAAAATTTATGAGACGAAAACTAAAGCTGACGAACAACACAACAAAAAATCCTATAAAAATGTTAATTCGACCATGTCTGGTGCAAAAAAGAGTATATGAAAACATGGATTTCTATCCGGATTATTATTTCAGATATTTCACTCGTCTTAGGCTTGTTAGAATAAAAAAATGCTTTCTGCGCAAAACGATCTAACGAGTGCTATTGATTTTATTTTGTAATAAAATGTGATCCATGACATCCAGTATCTATTTTTCTGTCGCCGATACAAAGGGTTTTAAGAATACTAGTATGACCATGTTGTTTAAATAATGGTATAACACTGATTTAAAGGATGATGCATATTAATATAATCTCTGACTTCTGGAACACATTTACTTTTTAATCAATCTTCGAAGTTGCTTCTATCTTTGTATGCTTTATTTTGACTGTAAATATCAACAGGACGATTCATTATTTCCGTTCCCTTAAATGACCTTGGTTGTTTAATATTCACGCATGGATAATCCGCAAACCGGATAATCAGCACACACGGTTTCACTTTTATGTGTATAGCTCCCCGCTACGTTATATGCCTTAAATTTTGCAGAACTTATTTACCGCGTAATTCGAGGGATGCGTGTAAATTATATTTGATTTTTAGATATATTCGAATATGTACTCTAAAAATCTCTGATGGTTTTAGAAATTAATATTAGATGGCGTTGCCTAAATAGTTATTTTTTTTAATATTAGTAAAAATTAGATGATTCTATTTTTTATTTTGATGATATTTTGTATCAAAATTATTATTTTTATCCTTTGCAATAGATTAGGTTATTATTTATGTATTATTTCGAGAAAATTAGGTTAAAAAATTGCTAATTATGTTTAAAATTATTTAAACATACACTTAGTAAATATACTTATGTATATATAATATTAATACTTTATAGAACTCATTTAGTGTTATATACAGCCTGAATATGAGACGGTATATAATTTAAGCATTATAATAGAGATAACTATAATATATAGTATACAAAACATTTTTTTGAAATCGGGATTATCAAAAGCTTTTGTTATCGAACCTTATTTTTTATAATCGTCCACAGGTCCTCAATTTGATTAAAATCTGGGCTATTGCCCGGAAACACTCCATTGATTTTATGCCTGTCCTATCTTTATAATCCCGAATATATATTTTTAATATTGTTGTAACATAAATTGGACTGAAATGGAAATGAGGGACTTTTAGCTGAAAGTAAATTTAATCAATATTCCTTTTATATATAGCAATAATATTCATTTTTCCAGCATGCGATGGAACACACGGAATATATTCTCAAAATGTGAAATAATATATTTTTGAAATATTAAATTTATCTAAATTACTCGTGATTTATAGCGATTGTGGTTATATCCACACCCGGCCTGAAGGATCTCATCGTGTTTTTGTGGCTATACCGCTTCTGGTAGCCGGACGGTTGAAACTCATCTGATGTAACAAAAATTATTAAACGATCTTCAGAGCCAAATCAGTTTCGCCATGTAACAATCGCGATAAACAGCTGAAATATCATTGATAGTCATTAGAGCAATCTATAAATTAATTATGCATTTAATCTCCTAATTAAAATCCGGGCCAGCGTTTAAACCCACGACGTCTGGCTCAGCAGCCACTGCTCTAAAAGCTGTGTTGCAACGATTTTTCTATTTATTTCTCGCAGTATTGTCGTTGAATGAATAATTTATTGTGTTGGCAACAAATATCATTTAACATCTTCCCAATTGCAAATTGTTTCCGCGCTTAACTTTCACTTGATATTTAACACCGTTGCAACACTGCATTGTTATACTAATGCACCTTCAATGGGCATTTTTTTTTAAAAATGGAATCGGCGTGAAATATTCATCTGGTTAGCGATTGACGACTCAATTTAACACGGTGTCTGATTCTACGAAATATTTATAAATCTATGAAGCAATTTCTAAATCTTTGGAATGCACCAACATTCAATACGTTGTACATAAACATGAGCATATGTCGGTTTCCGGAAATAAACGTTTTAAAAGAATTTAGTCGTCATTAAAATTGTTTGCGCTTAACATCTTCTAGTACAAGAATGCTTTTAAAGAAAATTCTTTTCATATATATTTTTTATTTTCTCAATGCTTCATGTTCAATTTTCAATTTATTGCTATAATAATTCTTGGGCTATATACGAAAATGTGATTCAGATTTTATGGCGGCGATTTTGCAGAATTTTCCGCGTATCGGAAAAACCCTACGTATTGAAAATTTTCACGGCTCTTGTTTGCGATTCATTAAAAGTGTGTGTATTTAATATATTAAATCTTGAAAAAAAACTGATTTCATTATCTGAAGAACAAATTGACAATGGAAATTTGGAACAATTGTTTTCTCGTTGAGGTTTCCGCGTTTATTAATCCACTTGTCATTGGCCGCCGTAATTAACAATTAGTTATCATCATTGTATACTCCGGAGACGCTTTTATAACAGAAGAATAAATTTCTTCTGTCGTTAATTCATTGTAATATGTTAAATTAACATCTTCAAATAATGTAATGTTCTCCATTTTTCACTCTGATTGACTGTCCAATGATTGCTAATAAATTCTCAGCTTTAAATTAATGTTGATCTTGAAGGACTGATTAATTTTGATAATAAATCGGTCACTTAATTCTTTTCTTTATTGTGGTTTGGTGAAAAATATAGAGAATTTATTATTTTCACGGACTGTCATATTTTGTCTTGGCGTATTTTGTCATATTGGATGCTTACTTTTTACTTATGTAAAAAAAAGTACCTGCTTTTTACTTATGTAAAAAGTATCTGCTTTTTACTTATGTAAAAAGTACCTGCTTTTTACTTATGTAAAAAAATGTTTTGCCAAACACAACACCATTATGACGCCCAACCTCTGTATTCGTCGGACATGACCTACTGAGGAGTTCTTTATATTTTAGAAAATGAATGGAATAAATCTTTATTCCAATTCCGTTGAGATATATTATTATTTATGATGTGAAAATATTTGAATATAGGTAAATATCATTTTTTTCAGCATGCCTGAAATTACAGTAGATTCCGCTTAATTGGGACGCCATTTTATCGGGACCTCCGGTTATTTGGGCCAAATCCCAAGGAACAGAAACGAAATTGAAAAACTATTAGTGATTTACTTCGGTTATCTGGGACACTATTCCTTTATAATTGGTATGGAGTAGACTAAAAAAATAATAAATCTTTTATATTCCTCATGGTTTTATTGCTAAATATTTATTTATAAGTTTATTGGGAGAAATATTGAAATTATAAAAATGATCTGTAATTCTGACAGACAGATGATTTAAGCCAAGATGCCACTCCTACCATAATAAAAAATAAATGTTTAACAAATAAATAAATAAGAATGGGAGGTTTACCAGTGAAGTTCCGAGGCAACAAAAACGCGTGGAAGACTTCTCGCTCGCATCCAGTACTATATGACAAGTGCGAGTGAAACATATACAGTTAACCCCCCACTAACACTAAAATCGAGACAGTATAAGTTGAGATAGTGTTTTTGGGGGTAAAGCCTGGCACGTGTCGAATACACAGACGCTAGCCAACGTTTGACTTGTATGCACCGCACAGACGGCCGTGTCAAATGAATAGTCAGCCTTGTATGTATTCGTCGCAATGCAACGGCGTGAATGCGACCGCGTGAATGCGACCGTTCAAGTGGGGGTTGGCGGCGAATATTTCAACTCAGCGTGTAATTGGGGGGTCCACTGTACTACTAATTTGGCGGTCGGGGTACTGGCGGCGCACAAGTCAGTTTCTCCCGACTTTCCGCCACTCACAGAAACAACATCACAAATAGAGAGCAACACACATAATATTAACAACATTCCACAAACCTCATACTTTGCACAACATCAACAACAACAACAACCTCAACAAATACCACAATACAAAAAAAAACAAAACACCATAATAATCCCTGTCAACACACATCAACCCACAGACAACACCACCGAAGCACCACATACTAAACAAATCAGAATTCCACCCATAACAGTCCGTTCAAAACATAGCATCAAAGACATAATAAATAATCTCAAAACACACAAAGTAACTCCAAAAGAAATTAAAAATTCAACAGACGGACCCCTCATATTTTTAAACTCGGCAGACGACCACCGCACAGCCACCAAAATGCTCCTCGAAAAATCGATCCAGTACTCGACCTTCCTATTGCGCGACCAACCCACAATTAAAGTCATAATTAAGGGATTTCCTATTACTTACACGACCGAAGATGCAAAAGAATTTCTCGAAGAACAAGGTATCTCACACATTGTAGAGATACACAGACTTACTAACAGACTCACTAAGGACCACAATAAGACCGATCTTCCGATAATACTTGTTAAATTAGACGACCCAACGGAGGCCAAAAAAATATTTCAACTCACCCATTTAGGGTATGTAGCTATCAAAACAGAAACTTACATCAATAACTCGCCATACCAAACGCAATGTCACCGTTGCCAGAGGTTCGGGCATACAGCCTCTGGTTGCACAGCACTCTATCAATGTGTGAAATGCGCTGGGCCTCATCCGACAGAAGTTTGCAGAAAACCGAAAGAAGTAATACCTAAATGCTTTAATTGTGGCGGTCCGCATACGGCATCCTTCAGACAATGTCCTAAATATCAATATAAATTTAATAGATTTCCCACCCCTCAAAACGATCCCGTTCTCAACCAATATATTCCTCAAGCTAGCAATCCCAATCCTTATTCCTGGTCCGGCAGAACAAATCCAACCAATAGCTCAAACAATAACATGACAAACAACAACCCATATCAGAACAATCTCCCCAACATCAATAATAACTTCAACTCCGCACCTGCCCCTATTCCTTCTCCTACATCCAATAACATGTTCAAAGAGATGATGATTGCGTTTGAGATTGGTGCCAGGTTCATGTCGGCCAAGACCCCTCAAGAGAGAGCCAGCTTTGCACAAAATTTGCCAGCGCTTTTTGCAAAGTTCGATGCCCAATAGAAACATCGTCATCCCTTTCTACAAAAATCTACCCAAATTCAAAAAGTTAATCCACTAATTTCCTCCCTTGCAACCTACAATCCGTTTATACTCCTTCCTCTACCACAGAGTCCCTCTCCCGAAAACTGTGCCATTGCGTATGGTAAAAAAATATATTAGACTTAGCATCCATTTTTCTCTTGTATTTTAATCTTCTTTTTACTGCTTGCTTCTGCTTTTGCTTTGCCTGCTTAGTTTTAGTTTCTCATATCCATATCTTTTTCTTTTTTGCTGATTATTTTGCTTTATTTATTTACTTATTTTTTATATTTTTTTTATTTTTTAATTTTTTAATTTTTTTATATTTTATACTTTTTTTTTTTTACTTTTTATATTATTTCAATTATGTTCTGCATGCATCACAGTATTGGTGTAAATAAAAAAAGCACTAGGGGTGTTGTATATTTATGTTTATCATAACACTCACATATGTATAATTCGCATACATGTGGCATGCGAAGGTCATAGCAGCCATGCCACAGATATCATACTGCCATGGAGTATATTATATTATTTTATATTATTTCCTACTTAATACTTTACTTTTACTTTTACTTTTAATATGGTTTTATTAGTATTTGCATTCTCTTTTATTTCCTTTTTATCTTACTTTAATCATACTACATTATTATATTATGTAATTTTACTTTAATCTCTCACTTATTCCTAAGATTACATTATATATCCTTATTTTTTATCTTTTTATTATTTTGTATTTACATACTTTTTATCTTTATTTTACTAATTATTATGTTAATTGCTAAGATATTCTATAAACTGTTATGATATCAGGGCGTGACCTTTGTATCCCGCCAACGACGGGATCTACAGATCCCGAAAGGGACGGGAACAAAGATCGCGCTCAAACGAACCTGGCAGGCCCTCGACCGAAGGCAAACTCACTATAGAGTATCCGCGGGACTGAGTCACACGGAGCCAAGGAGCGAGGGCTGGCAGGGTGTCGTGTAGACTTAAGAACAAATTCATTCAAATTCACTTAAATAACAATTTTCATATTATTAATGCTGTTGGTACTCTTTTTATTGTTTTACTTTTTCTCTTTTGTTCTCTCTCTCTTCTTCTTTTTATTTGTTTTTATTTTATTTTTATTTTTCTTTATACTTTGTTAAATTTTTATTTATATATATCTATATATACTTCTTCTCTTCTCACACTGATACAAAATATATATATATTACCACGGGGATAATAAAAAAAAAAAAAAAACACCAACCTCAACATCATATTATAAAAAAAAAAAAAAAAAAAGAGGGGGTAAAAAAAAAAAAAATATATATATATAATTCCGACCACAAAAAAAACAAAAAGAAACACCAGATAAAAAATACTCCGCTGAAGAGGAAAAAGGGCGTCGCTCTCAAATCCTCGTAAAAATTAGAGCCTGATGATGGTACTGGCGGCGAGTCCTTAGTCTGCAGTCGAGTGCTCTTCTTATTTACGCGTCAATTGATTAGTTAAAAAATCCAAAATATCAACCAAATTATGAATAACTATTTTTATACTTCGAATAATTTATTTTTTACCTTTTAAAGTCAACCTATTGATGAAGAATTCATCAATATCTTGTCTTGAAATGCTTGGGGTCTATTTTCTCTTATAAATAGACACCCTTCGGACGACGCGATTGATTTCGAGCCGCCATAACGGATCAGTATTATTAATTATTCGGAATTTTCATGTCACAATAAACACAATTTAGCATATTTCAATAAAAATTAAGATTTTGTAGATGAAACTGTTAAAGCTATTAATTTAAAGAATGAAACAGTAAGGAAAGACGACAATAGTGATAATGAAAATCTCCTTTTCTTAAGAACATTGATTATATTTTTTCGTGTGTATATTACACATTATTTTCTTTTAGTCAGTTCTCGACTTATGCAATTGTCGAGGAAATCACAAAATGATGCATTTTTGGCAAAAAATAAGTTTTAATTTCAAAGACACACTCAAGAAAATATTAATTATTTATTGCACATAATTATTTGACATATTGCACATTCCTGTGTTAATTGTCTTTTAGCCATTTTCTTCCCTTCATAAATTAAAATATAGTATGCAATATCATCTTTTGTAACTTTCGCATTTATTTCGTTTTTTTAAAGTCTCAAATCTTAAGTCTCAAGTCAAAGACTGACTTACTTCAATAGCTATTTTTAATAATTTAATAAGATTAGATAAACATATTATGTTTTCAGTTGTATACGAAACTTTGCTTATGTTTGTGTCTCAGCAAACTCGAAGTATGTGAAAATTGATTATTTTGATTGAAGTGTTTACATTCTTATTCGATAATATATCTATCATCTGTCAACCATTATTATAAATTATTATAGGACCTGTCTGTTGCAAATTGGAGTGAGGATAGTATATTTTCTTGAAAATTGACCGCTTTATCATAACTCTTCGATCGTAATAGTCTTCAGCGACCTTTATCCGTAACATAGTTTCATAGCCCGAGGGCTTGTTTTAAATTCCACAACTCCTGCCATTTCAAAATCGCCTTGAATGAATCGCGTTCTTCTACAGCCGATGGTAATGCATCGATTGCACTTTCGCCGTCGGTCAGTCGTCGGCTATCTTACAAATGGCTGGTCGCAGATCGACCGTGACATTTGTCACGCGAATCTGAGGGCACTTCTCTCAAAAATGGCGTGGAAAGTGCCAGTAAAAGCGGAGAGGATGACCGGCGTCGCATGCCTTGGAAATGGGACGCGCGCCGGATTTCTCTGTTTCTTCGCTTTTTGTTTCAGATTCAGCGAGCATCAGCAACGGAGAGTGGGTATACGGAGTGTTGAAATTTTCTGCAAACGTCGGTCACGTTTGCTCGACATTTTTTTTTTCGATCGCGTTGCGGACCGCATCGCCCACGAGCACCACTTTCACCATTGTCGCTGGCGCTGGTACTTGCTCCAGCCGCCCGTAAAATTGCGTCTATCCACACAATTTGCTATACTTACCGCGAGTAAGTTGCGACATTGCGGGCTAGGTCCAAGCAATATGGGATCTGCGATAAGTGTTAAAGCTGTTGCGTATCCATAAACAATTCCGAACTCTTTGCAGACTCACGTCCGCTCTGCAATATATGAACGACACTGAACTAATTGTAGTTGCGACCTTCTAGACCCGTCACTAGGCCTTTTAAATTAATCAAACTTTAATTTATTATTATATTTTTAAACTACATATTTAAAATACTTGATCGTGTTCGTGTTGTAAGTACTGTTTCTTGTCGGCAGAATGCACCGGGCCCTCGGTAAGATTTTACTACTCTGGGGCCAATTTAGATGCGGATGTTCCATTACCATGAGTGTTTCCTTTTATGCATCTCCTTTTTATTTTAATTTTGCGGTCCCTGTGCAGTAACTATAAGACTGTGTCGTTTTTCACGTGCTCCATTCATGAAATATTTATTATTTTGGTGTTTTAGTTTACTTATAATAACTCTGTTAAATATTTTTTATTATTTTTAATAAATTCACCAACTAATTCTAAATGGACTCAATGATGGTTTTAGAAAATTACGTGCTTAAAGCTATTTGTAAAATTATTTTTATCTTTAATATAAAATTTCGCGAGTTGATACCAAACAAGAACGTCTTCTTGACAAGCTTTATTTTAAAAATATTTACTATTTATTTTCGTGCTTTAAATATGTGAATGGAAAAATGTTTGATGTATTGATTTCTTATATTTTACATAATACAATTTAAAAAAACCTAACCATGTGCCTAGTCTTCTATAAGGTGGGGGTTTCTATAGCGCGGTCTTTATCTCGGCGCTATAGAAGGGATGACTGTACAGGAAATTAAAATTCTTAAGTAAGCCGTATTTTTTGTGTTAAAAGGTGTGAAATAATTAATTTCGTCAATTTTATTGGAAGATAATTTATTGAATCCAAAGCAAGAATTATTTAATGTAATCTTACTCATTTCGTTTTGATATCGCGTAAGTCTCATAAAAACCATTGATGGCGTCAAAAATGAAGAAATTCCGGAATCAGTGACCAAAAGCATTTAAATTTTAGTGAAAATTAATGATGTAATATTCCGCAACAACAGCAAAGTTAATTTGCATCTGACAAGATGAACGTTGAAGAAAAGTCGAACAATTCGGTAAAGAAGGCGAATAACCTAATGTAAAATTCTCCCTTAAAATAATGGCAGGTCTGGGCAAACTATTTAGCTCAAGGGCCGCACCAGGGATTTTAAAACTACGGCGGGCTATAAATAAAAACTTTTTCTTCATAAACATTATTTATTATCATGACAAAAAAATAATATACATATCTTCTAATGTGTAATAAAAAGAAGCTGTTTCACGTCTTACAACATTCAAATTAAATTTATTCAAGCTCTTTAACTTTTCCACAAGGAGTAAGGGCTTCAGCACACCGTAAAACCTGAGTAATTTGGACGCATCATTCGTAGAACAAAGAATCGCCTTCTGCAGACCATAATGGAGTGAAAAGTAGAAGGCAAACGGTGGTAGGGATGAAATAAGCTGTAGTGGCTCTGCAAAATTCGCAACTGGACAATATTGAGAGCTCCAAAATTGTTCCAGCTCGCCAAAAGTCGACATATTCGGAGAAAAATAAAAATATATAAATGGCATACGTCCGAAATAAGATAAAGCACCTGAAGAAGCTCTTTATTTTTTTCTTGTTGCACAGATAAATTAATACATCATAAACATCACGGCTCGTGGTATTTATTAATCATTATATATCATCACCTATAAAAATCGATGATATAGTTCAGCTGAAATTATTTATTTTAAGAGTGCAGGAATATATTTCCATAATTTTCCAAAAAAAAAATGTCGGAATTATTTTTGGCGCCGTTAATATTTATTTCACCAACGGTAAAAGTAGTGTTAAAACTCTAAATAAAAAAAAATCGAGAGTATTGTTTGCCTTAATTTTCATCGGATCGGTTTATTCGCTCACCGTGAAGTGGCTCGGTGCAAATATTTTGGCGCAATATTGTTATACAACGATGGGTCACGCTCTGCAATTTAACAGTACGACAGACACGTGCATGTTCGTAAATAATTAAGAATATTATTGTCTGGTGGATGCATTCTCTTGGGACTTGCGTACCAAGATTCCTGATACCGGTCCAAATCGACGAAAGCGGAACCGAATACCGAAACCGATGTCTAGGCATCAAAAGGCCAGATCAGTCATGAAAATGTTATGGTGGCAGATTCTATCCACCGCTGTTGCCGTCGAATAGCTCGGGAATCAAATGATAACTTTGCTCGATGGGTATATACTGGAAAGCTAAATATACAATGCGTTCTATATTTTGCATCTAGAAATTTGTATATGTTGACTGGCGCCAAGATCAGGATAAAAATCAAATTCAAGCAAACGCCAGTAATCTCCCCTATAATTACATCAGTCGGTTCGATACAGACCGCCATAGGTACTATCAACAGTTATTGGAATTTTCACAGAACTCTGATTGAATTTCCTCCGGATACCGAATTCTATGCATATCCATGGATATGATATCAGCTTTACGTACCGACTCTGATATTCTATAAAAATATATTCGAGGTAAATGATGTATCGATGAGAATGAAAGCTTTTTTTTCATATGTATGTATCCTTGTGGACTTGCGCAAACGCGTCTTTCAGTAATTCGTTACGGTTTATGAAAACAGGTTCAGAGGGAGGTCACTCAATTGCAGGAGGCCATCATCGATGCAGTTCTATATAAAGTGCATCATAAAATGCAAAGCAAGCGGAAATTTTCTAAAAAAATCTATATCTGAATTAACGTTACTCTAATTCTGAAATCTATTTAATTTTATTCCATATGAGGTAGAATTAATAACGCCATGATTACCCTCTCTGGACCAGCGACACGCAGTCCCACGTCG
Organism: Philopotamus ludificatus; assembly: GCA_022495035.1. NCBI lineage: Eukaryota > Metazoa > Arthropoda > Insecta > Trichoptera > Philopotamidae > Philopotamus > Philopotamus ludificatus. Next base: position 80,933 of record JAGXCT010036672.1, on the reverse strand, counting down.
TCCAATAAATAACAATACAAGAACCAGTTTTGCCTCCCACGTATTACGACCCTGGTATATTTTTTTTGAATTTTATTTAACATTTATCATAAATGCATACATTTATGTATTTAAAAATATGCATCTAACTGAATAAAATGTGGAAAAAATGTGTGACATTCATAGATTTTAAAAAAATGATTTATTTTCGCCAAATTTGATTTATGCAGTCGATAATTATGCATTTTAAATTGTATTTGCATATGGAAGTTTTATTTAGATATAAATCAATTAGTTATTTTAGTTTTATGCATATGAATCTATAGAACATAACTGGATTTAAGATATTCATTGTTAATGGGATATTTTTAATTATAATATCATTGATCTTTATTTGACATTTAATTATAAAAATTAGCATATATTTGGCTTATTGTATTTAAGAAATGAATGTAAAAAAATGTGAGAGAGATTCTTCGATAGATTTTCGATTCAATTTATTACTGGGACTTATAGGGATTAAATAAATTAATATAAATATGTTATTGATATTAATTAATGTTTTTTTTAATATTATTTTAATTGTATCTCATAGATTTTCAACACGATTCAGAAAGGGACCTGTCCTGTGAAGGACATTATTCCATTTTTCATATTCTGAAATCAGAGCTTTTCAAAGGAGAGGGGCAGGAGAGTCTACTGCCCCCGGGCCTCGCAATATCAGGGGTCTCAACTTGGCAATATGTTAAACAAAAATATAGAGAAAGCGAAACAGAATTAAATTTAAAACCAACACAAAGAAAAAAAAATCAATGATATTTCCTCTGCTTATTTAAAATTTTGGAGAGCTTCTGCAATATTTGTTAGGCCCTCTATATGTTTAATAATAACTGTTAATTTTTAGAGGACATAAATCTTAGGATGTCTAAATCCTATTTAGCAACAGTGTGTTCATATACATCCGCTTTTATTTTCTCCAGTTAATTCGGTTTACTGTTTTTTTTAAAAAAAAATGATGTACATGAAAAATTAAATCCCACTCCATGTAAAATATTATTAATCAAAAAGTGCCTTTTTGGCAAAACACCAAAAAAATTGTATAGCAATTGACCTACGCCTTGATAAATTCATATTTTAGCACCAATTTTCATGCTTTACCAGGGGCGGCTCGTCCATATACATTGCGGAGCTGCTGCACTCCCAAGCAAATTGAGGAAAAATATATTTTTATATATTATTAATATGTGTCTATTGATTATGTATTTTGTATATAAAAATATAAATTAAATTTATATTTAGTGTTACGCCGCACGACATAGAGCGAGAGCTCTAACGGCGTATATTGTATAGATGAGAGACGTTAGCGGGGTGGGGGGAGTCTCGTCGCTTGCTGCACAGGCTCTGGTAGTCCCGGTAGCGTCATCCTAAATTCTTTTTGAAAATGTACGTTTTAAATATTAATTTTCCACGGCACCTCCAAATATTTTTGCTCACGAGCCATATGTGTTTCAAATAAAACTTTCAGATAGCGCAACTTAAATAGTCTGTAAATAATAAAAAATATATGGAGGTCAAAACAAATTTCTTCCAAGACCGAGAGAGTCCCAAAGTAAAAAAAACAATTTTCTTTCATAGTTTGTTTGGTGAAAAAAAATTTTCAAAGTTTATTTTTTTTAATTCCATTTTATCGTCATTATATTGTCGTATCGCTGCATTGAAGCAAAAAATCAGTGTAAAAGGCAATTGATCAAAAATTTCTGAACCGTGTAATTACGAAACCGTGTAAAAAACGATCGAGATAAATATAGATTTAAAATATAATAAATAATGCTTATCATTGATCGAACGTGTATGTTTCTCTTTATTTTTATCTATGTTAATAAATGCAAATCGGGTATATGATCGTGAAATGAAAATTGCTTGTAATAATGGCATGCTTATGCCAAATTCGTTATGTCAGCATTCGCCAGCCATGATTTTGATGATCTTGTTTTCTAAAACTGTATGTAGCGCTCAATTTTTCTTAAAAAAATATGATAAAATAATGCCCGCAATAATTTACACTTTCAAAATTATACTTATTTTTATTACATCCGATTAAAGTGTATGTTATTAGCGCGATGTAAAATAACCTAAGTGATATAAAACAGTTAAAAAAATGAGCGAATCAAGACGCGGGAATGATTTAAATCGGCAAAAAGAGTCTATCGCCTCTATTAAATTTTAATGGCTATTTTCTTCGCCATCTTTATTTTGGTTAATATGAATGTTTTTTCGATGTGGTGTCACACAGTACCATTGATGTGATGCGAACCAACCGTGGCTATGAGCTGTCGACCTCAGTTATTTTTCATACGCCAGTTTCTGGCACGCCCGCAGGAGCTGTCTCTAGCGTAACTGTGATCGGATCTTAGATAAGATTTCACTTCGGGATACAGGTGACACATTTTCAGAAAAATATAATAAAATACTTTATTAACCGCTATTCCTGGCTCGTGTCGGAGCCCTGATTTGTGGGGATCGCGAGCGCGGCTCTGTATTTTAGGTCAAATGGAAAATATTGATCATATAATAATCAGATGTCCTCTCACTAATTGTTCTCACCTCGATTCCATCCGTCTGCATTATTCTGAACGTAATGCGGATTATTTATTACTATGCGATGATCGGCCTACGAACAACTGCAATTATTCGATAAAGAAGCCTATTTGCGTTCACATGATTTATAATGAAATTACTTCCGAGAGAAGTGAAATTTCTCAACAAAATCACTGATCCAGATCACTGAGCAGCTCTATGTTGATACCACGATACCATGTCAATGTTTACACTTACATTATTTGCTTTGTATCGAATTCGTTTTAATAATATTCTCTCTTATGAATATCCTACTTCATCGTTATAAAATATATTTACAAAAAAAATGCATGCGATGTTTTTTCTCGCTCGCATCCGGTACGATGTGCTGAGTGCGAGTGAAACCGTGTGATTAACTCATCAATATGACGCGTCAATTTATGCGTCATATTGATGAGTTAAAAATTAAAAAAATAATCACCAAATTATAAAGCTTATCATGAATAACTATTTTTATTCTCAGAATAATATTTTTAAACAATGTCGGAATGTTGTTGAAGGGTGGTAATATCTTGACAACAGGTATCTGAGATACTTTGTGAATAAACCTGCTGTTAAGGATGGATTAAAAAAATTAAAAATAATATAGTAGATGCCCTTAGAAGGTTGACCATGATGTTGGAATCAGATTTTTATCTTCATCGCATAGGAATATTTAAAAACAAGAGTGTTCTTCATCCTCTTCTTCATCGCGTGCATTGCATATTTTCGTATGCGATTTAATTTTTTCCCCAAATATGCGTCTGTTTTTCGTGAGCTAGAACAATTCTGGAGCTCTCAACCCGGTCCTCAACCACCTCAACCACCTCAACCACCCTTTACCTTCCACTTTTTCCTCTCTCATAGTCTGCAAAAGGCTATACTTTAGTACATAAATGATTTATTCAAGTTATTTTTCCATTATTGTATTTTTTTACGGAAAGCAAGGAAAGTACGATAAGAACGTGACTATGAGGATCTTTGATTTGACAATCCTTCCTCAGATTCCGTTAGATCGTTTCGTTTCGTTGTTACAAAACTTTTTATTATTTGATCTGCTTATTTTCTTGTTCCATTTCCCGGGCCTTTCCGTGGTTGAAGAATCGTAATCAACCTACTCCAAGATTCCTTAGCCAACTAATGGTGTTGCAGAAGGCAACTTTAACAACAACGGGCACGCGAAGAATGGGAAAGTAAAAACCATACGAAATCATCATCATTATCGAGAATTGTTCTTTATATTTAACCCCGGTCATCCTTGGAATTCAAGGGATCTTCTTCAAGTGTTTTGTCCGTTTACAGACGTAAATGATCTACTGGTCCTTATATTTCGTTTATTTTTAATTATTAAAACATATATTGAGACGAAAAAATGGTCGCTGATATTAAAATCTATGGATTTTTTGAGAATGGAATAGAAAAATTGCCAAAATATGATAAACAATGATGGAAATTATTATAACATCATCATTTGCAAACATTTAGTCCACTCATTGGTTGTGTAATACCTTTGTTCGACTCTCAAATGAAAGTCGAGATCCAGAGAAGCATTGTGTCTTACAGAAACAGTGTGAGATCTCATATGTTCTGTCCGCGATGACCTAACTCCTCTTAGTATGCTGAAGGACATACTAAGTTTATTTTATTTCCTACTTTTGTCCTATGTTGTCAGCGGACTTGTAGCCCTCACTACTGTATCTCGGAAAGTTAAAGGCGGTTTGTTTTGTTATTTATTCTTATCTTTTCTAGTCTACTGACTTACTATTAGTCACAGACAACTATTGCTTTGTTAAGTAATAACAATCTTTCCATTAGTGAAGATTTCCTAGAAAACGAATAATTGTAGCTAAATGATCGAGATATACTGTTTTCTTCTTTTTTGTGGGTTATTGGACATACATATTATGATGTTTTTGTATGTACAAATAATTAATTACGTAAAATCAAACGTACGAAATTAATTAATTAATAATGGGCTTTGGTATTATGTAGTTTCCTACTGTTCGATTTCAATTAAACTAATGTTTTCTGGCGATTCAAAATCGACGTATTTGATTTTGTGATAGCTTCCAGGAACCTCGATTATCTCTCGATTTACATTGGACGTATATGACAGCTTTTGAAAAGTTTAAATGAGTTCTCATACAATGACGAAGGTTTACGAGCAAGAAATGATAGGATGTACTCCGCATAGAAAAGATACCCATAACTTCAATCGGTTCTCAGACTCACACACATACACATGCACACACAGCTCTAAGGCGTCTGTGTGCCATGGAAAATAATATAAAAAAATAGTGCCACGAACTGACACAGGGCGCTTTGTTACCTGGCGATGCTTCACCTTGCCAAATCTACCTGGCGCAACTCGCTACCTGTATACGAGCATACGTTAATACAAAAGGGTAGGTCCCCTCGACGTTTTATTAATTTGCATGCATGCAAAATCCAGATCGCGTAGATAAATATCGTTAATCCTTTTTTTGCGCACTCTTCGTAACCTGTCCCAAATTAATCTGGACGCGCGCGAGAACCGGTTACGTTTTTACTCTTACCACCATAAGTAAAGGCCAACAGCACCGCAAGGCTTTCGCCTTCACAGTTCGTAGGTCAGTTAACCTTCAGAATCTGCCCGGCGCGCAGACACAGAACGCAGACGGACGCAGAACTTCGCTCCGATCAGGGATGACCCTCGCATCGTCTCCGAGAACCTTAATTACGATCGTTAACGAGCGAACGGATCCAATCCGTCCACCCTATGCACGGGCTATCGACGGTTTAATCAATTTTGGTCACGGTCAATCCCGATAAGGATTCCATTGCAAATTGTTGCGATGTGGGTGGTTTAGATATTTTTTTAAAATTATCTTTCTGGGTTATAGACGGTCGTCTCATAAACGGCGAACGTTCAAAGACAACGAGAACGCTTCGAGTGTATTTTTCGCGGCTTTGTATTTTCATAAAAACAATCTGCATTCGTCGCAAAGGCTTTCTCTTCATATTTTATTCGATGCATTGAAATTTAAAAACGCCATTTTTAGCTATATTTACGTTACAGGGTGATCAGACGGATCGTAGTTAATGCGAATAGTCGTTTTATATTATATATTTTAATAGTTAATTTTAAACGAATCGAATTTCATTTAAAATTATTGTTAAGGCCAAAAATAAAAAAAATGCATCGCGCCGCGTCGACCGCCGGTTCACGAACGCTCCGAGCGTAATTCGGCTTTACGCATTTTTCGTATTAATTATTTCAAGGACGCCATTATTATTAAAACGGACGGCGAGAAATAAGAAGGGGAGGGTGTAGCGGTAACCCTCGGCTCACTACTGCCATCTGTCTGCCGGGGAGTCCATACCGGTTCCTTTGTGCTACACTTTTATACCTACAAAAATAATTTACTATACGTAACCGACGGCGTTCGAGCCGAGGCGATATATTCCCTGCCGTCCCGGACGAATCTGCAGATTTTATTACCGATTTATTTATTTATAATTCAAAACAAAATTTAATCGTTTTAATCTCATGCAATCGGTGATATATTGCATACGTTTATATAAAAATGTTGACTATGAATTTATATATTACGAGATAAATTTGGATTATTTTTTTCAAAAGGGTAGAAATGTTGCCAGTTTATAATATTTTGATGTCGATTAAATCGATCGGCCGTCGATTATCGCGCGTAGTTATTCGTTATTTATGATATAATATATCGAGGCAATTTCGAATTGTTTCGATTTCGTTTTGAAGTAGTCGCGTATAAATATTTTCGAAGCCGTCGGTTTATTTTCGCGAGAAACAAATGAAGTGCGACTCGTTCGAAAAATGTTGCCCGCCGGCTCGAGGGCCGCCGGTGGCGCGGCCGGTGCGCGCGGCTCAGTAGCGCCCGCGCCCGCGACCCGAGCGCCCGCCATGAGGCCGCAGTCCGCGCCCCTCGCCCCCCGCGCCCCCCGCGCGCGTTAACCCACCGTCGCCACCGCCGTCGCCATCGCCGCCACCTCCTCCGCCGCCATGCTGTTCGAGAACGCCGCCGCCAAGCTGTACCCCGCCGCCTTCAACATCCCCCCGCCCGTGCGCCTCAGGTCAGTCTCGGCGCCGTTGCTGTCACCCCCGCCGCAACAATAATATAAACAATCGATTGCCCTCCGCGCCGGAAGCGCCCTGCACCGCTCTGCATCGGCGACTTCCTCCGCCTCGGCGATGCATCGCGTCGATTTTCTCTCCGAGAGACGCTCAGCGATCGCCTCGAAACGTCAACCAAACGATTTATATCGATCCCTCATATAAACAATGCATTTTTCCGGTAAACATTAGGGTCGTCGACGATTCTCGAACGTTTTTGACGGGTAAAGCGTCTTTCATTACATCCTTTATAAAATATGCATATGTATCCAGGTGTTTTTCTAACCGTTATTGTGATTTACAGCATTCCACGCATTAACATAGACGAATGATACAGACGACGCTCATATATACAATATAAAATCCATGAAAAGGACGTGCATTCCGAGATAACTGGATAATGTCTTGCGATACACATCAACGGCCCTGCCGAATAGAGCATAATCCGACGTTAAATGGACAAATGCGTCAAATTTAATGGTGCATACCTCGTTTTGTAATAATTTTCAATTATGGATCGATTGGTTTATGCGAATCGATGATTAGGGTGTTGTAAAATTTTTAGAAAATCGATCGTTTTCCCGAGTCGACCGAAAAAAAGTCTTTTGTGACGTACGTTTGTTTGAAACCGGCGTAATCTTCTTCTGGCATCCTATGCAAACAATTTTGATGCCGTAATCTAAACATTGTGATGCTCTATTTTGTTTTCATATGAAATTTATGAATGAATTCAGTCTCCGGAGAGCTTTTTACTATGTATTATATATATAATTCTGTAGAATGTAGCGTTTTGTATCCGAATGTATCCGTAAGAGACTCCGTTGATCTCGGAGCATAATTTAATATGTTGGAAATTCAATATGTAACGAAATACTCCTCGTCGACCAGACGTATTATGTCTATGCATAATTTAATACGCTTCAGTCGAATGTGTTGGTGCACTATTTTCCCTTTTTTTGCATTGCTATGGCATCGATTGCCCTCGCTGCACTTGTAAGACTCTCGACGAACTGTCGTCGTTACGTGTTTGGGGTATCAAAACGCCGATGGATGAATGAACGTACGTTTGTCCGACGGAAGGACGTCGAGCACGCGACGTACTCTTCATCAGATTGATTGGCGTCCGTCGTTGTCGTTTAGCCGGTCGTAAATCACTGCGCGTGGTCTCGTCGTCGCAGACTCCGATCGCGGATTCGCTTTCGACGCATCCGCCGTATACGAGGGGCCAGGCCGACGATTATGCGAGCGCGTTTTTTTTTTTCATCTCGCCTCGGCGTTAATTCGCGTTTACCCGTCAAAACATACATAAATTATTTTTAATATCGATCGGGGGATTTTTTTTTATCGGAGATTTCGGTCGAATGCGTAAATTATTCGTACTTATTTATTTTATGAGTTCTAATAAAAATAAAACACAAAACGTTCGCGCAATGGAGAGCGAATGTTTATACGCACTTTCGTTCGGCGGCGATAAAAAGAATGTTATGGTTTTGGCATGTTGAAAGATTTTGTAATCATGAAAACGATACGTGCGAGGCGAAGCGTTAATTCGAACACGTGTTTCGTTTATTTTTTATTTTTTTTAATCCTGAGAGTCCGAGGGACGCCGACGTCACAGAAGATTTCGTGCTCGAGACCCCCCTCCTCCAACCGTGACTGCATTGAAGTGTATCGGTCAACCTTCTTGCTCTAGTATATAATTATACTTCCGCTGAAATGGTATATATTTGTAATATTTGGCCGCCGGTTTTCTCCATCTGCTTTTACGCATTGAAGATGTGAACGAACGAAGATTTAATATGTTGGAAGATGCATTGCTGGTTACAAACAAGAACCGGCTACAAGCTTTTGTGTTGAAGATGGACACGTCGAGAATACAACCGTACTTCAACGTCTTCACAAGGAGCGAGAACCTATGGGCACCATAAAATGAGTACTTACGTTAAACACATCATTCGTGGACCATCGTATTGCCTTCTGCAGACAATCATGAAAATAACAGTCGATGGTCAACAGTGGTTATGAAGAAAAGCTTTGACTCTTCAACATTCTCGGCTAGACAAGGTTGGGAAATCCAGAATTGTTCCAGCTCGCTAAATAAATATATACAAAGAAAGAAAGGACGAGGACCAGCGATCTATTATCTGAAAAAGGACAAGTCGCTTGAAGAAAAATAATATGCCTTGAATTCCATTGATGGGCATGGTTTTCATCGAGGAACTGGTCTTAAGAATAAAAATAAAACGATTCTCTATCTGATGAATACGAGTATTCAAACTCGGAAAGGAAACAAGAAGATGAGCATTTCAAATCTTGGGACGGGACGGGATATGAATTAGGATTGTCAAATAACGGCTTTTAAATTACTGGATTTTCAGTAGCATCACTTGAAATGTTTTGTTTTCTAATTTGGGATCGGGTTTTTTAACCAGCCGTTTTAGATCAGCTTCTAAAATTTGCTGTTGCTTACTCAGTTTTTCTATATTCTATTTGTTGTTTCCTCTCATTGGTTTCTCAAGGTCTGCGTCCCCAAATAAGTATTCATTTCTATACTCATAGTCTATTCACGGGTACTTGGTATTCTTTGATTGTCACCTCACAAATCTCTCGTATGAACTATTGCTGGAACTTGCCCATTGGAGTGACACCAGATATCCATCAGCATTTAATTTCTGTTGTATAAAGGCTTTGCTCCTGCTTCTTGTGGACATCTCGTAGATGTTCGGTGTCCTTTCTATTTGAAGTGACATTACGTCTGAATACATCTAAACGTCATTCTAGTCCAATCCTCATTTCCGACGAAGCAAAATGAAATACCGACACAACAAAGGAGAAAACGGGCACCGCTCTACATCTTCAAATGTTAATAGACCAAGAAGATGAATCGATGAGATTATTGTAGAGCCACGGTAGCTTCTTTCTAGTTAACTTCTGTTTGGTTGACATATTTCCCCTCGTCGTGATAGTAGAAGCCGATATTCGGTCCCCGAATGAAGTATTTATTTTTTTAACGGCATTGAACGGTCCCTTGATGATCACACTTATTTTAAAGAAGTTGAATTCTTAACCTAGCCGTGTCGATAGGCCCTCAAGTTTTTGATTTTTCTCGAATAACTCTTAATATAAATCCCATATGTCAAAAAACTTTTTGTATTTGTCTATAAAGTCTAAAGAATAAATATTATAAATAACCATTATCCTATTGTCCGCGAAAAAAAAATAAAACAACAATATTCGCTTCTGTTGCCACGATGTTTTTTCTCGCTCGTATCCCGTACGAAGTGCCGAGTGTGAGTGAAACGTACGAGTGACGCGTGCTGCGATAGCTCAGTCTGCGGCATAATTATAAAGCATATCATGAATAACTTCGAATAATCCTTTTTTTTCAAATGTGATATTGATGAAGAATTCATGGAATTCTTGACTTAAAATGCGTGGGGTCTCTCATAGACCCTCTTCGGACGACTCAGTCGTTTTCGAGCCGCCTTACGGTGCCTTAATGCTGTCATTTATGAAGAAATTGAATTCTAAACGCGTTCCATCCAAGGAATCTTCAGCATTATTCATCTTATCGCAATGTCAACTGTTAGCTGCCTGTAATGTTGAGATTGTAGGAATATAATCGAGATAAAAACGACCACAAATAATGACATTGTTGCACTATATCAGGTATTAGAGATACTACCAAGGTCGATAGATGTTGTTGTCCAGCTTTTGCTTTAAATGCCTTCTCTTGATCATCGCTGAGAGCGAATGAGAGGCGATTTATTTCAGTGTCTTCAGTCGCTATATTTCCAATTATGAACGAACCGTAACTAGATAGATGGTAGGCCGTTATGCTTCAATTCTTCCAAATTTTAGTCTGTCTAATCTCATATGCAGTATCACAAGGATGTATCACGCATGCGGTTACCACACCACACAATTTGGAGTACAATTGATATAATTATTACTAACTTCCTCATAATGAGAAGGGCCAGAGCCCTATAATTGCTCTATGATTATTTAATTTCGTAAAATGGAACCGTTCGCCGCGTTAATTTATTTATTTTTTATTGACTCGCACCGCGTTCTTCCCGTAACTTGTCCCAGATGGTACAACAACGACATGCGATCAATTGGCTGTAACGCGCTGTTTGCAATCTGTTTACTGATGCACATTTTGTGTAAGAGATGCATCGGTCATGGACAATATAACGCTGTTATATTTTCACGATTACGAATCCATCTTCCTGGCACGTAATCGGATGTATGTCAACCATTCAATATATTGTAATTCTAGCTGTTAGTTCTCATCCGCATGCAGGCGCATACACGTGCGTATATTTTCTCTAGCGCGAGAGAAATGCGCAAATAATAATACATGCCATTCTGTGCGTTGTTTTTTTAATGAAATCCGTGTTGTTTTGATTGTATAGATTTTTAATTGCGCTAATTGAGCTGTCAACGATTCTTGTGTGTGTGCCAAAGCGACCCACCGGGCCCGGCGAAGAGTTTTATTTCCCAAATTTCGGTAAACGCCTCGTGTAGCAGCGTGTCATTAATAACGCATTATCGTAATTGACGTGCGTTGTAGTCACCTGAGAGAGTCGTGACGTTAAACCTCTTGCAAATGATGTTGTGCGCGCGTGTGCGGCCGCTGATGCAACTCTTCACGATCTAATTGTCGCAAGTTTTAATTCCTTCGGCTAATAAAATGTATCGAATTGCTCGGTTTCGCCACAATCAGCGGTAATGCACCCTCTATTAGTGCATAAAATGGCAACTAATATATATATAAATATAATAAGCTGAGACTAAAGATTATTAACAAGAAAGTGACAAGTGGCTCAAAGAAGCTGAGTCAGTAAGACTGCACCGAGTCGCAGTACGACGTGGTGCTTAGCGGCGAGACCCCCCCCCCCCCGCACTTCGCTCCCTTCATCCAATACGCGACGCCGGTAGTGCTGACAAACATACAGCACTCTTACTCTACACCACAAGTCGAGGAAAGCGCAGAATATTTCAAATTAATGTGTAGCATGCAATATTCACTGCTCTTCTAACTTTCGCAGATCGTCTAGGGTCAGGGTCTTGAGCTTCGTGACCAGCTAATCCATCCCGGATCATATTTAAATATTCACCCATCTTCCCGGTTTCAAATTGCTTGGGTTGTTCAGTTAATTCCTCTTCTTTTGAAAAAATATCTTCTTTCCGGCCGTCCTCAAGTTCCATCAATACATCGTTGCTCATTTCTGCTGTATGGCTGTTAACCAAACTAACGAAATCATCTTTGTCTAGATTTAAATTTAGTTCTTTGGTCATTTCAATTATCTTGAATTACTACGTCAATTTCTTCAGTTGGTTTACTATTCTCCTCAACCAATCGGGGGAGAGCTTATTCAACACGTTACTCATGGTAGATATTGCAACTTTACTCCAGGCATCACCAATATTTTGAACAACTTTATAAATGCTGTGAAAACGATTTGCCGTTCTGTCCATCAACAGCTCTAATTTTTTTTTACAAAAATCGAGTGAGTCTAAATTGACTATTAATTTAAAAAAATATGTTTTTCCTCATTTTGCATAGGGGTGCTGCAGTTCCGCAGTGTGTATGGAGGAGCCACCCCCGATAAAATCAAATTAGAGCAATATGCTGCGGCACTGAAATGCGGATTAATTTTTTGGCTCGCCAAAAAATGCAGTCGGATTCGGTGCAGCTGCATTAATTTTATATTCGCGTGGAATTGTTTAGTTCTTGGAGTTGTGAACGTTCAATCAGAATGGATTGCCGGTCCGGTTGAAAAGTCTTTATGTTAGTTTTTCTTTGTCGTTGCACTAACTGGTGGTGCAGCGTATATCCCGGGGACTGGAGCGAGATGGCGCGTTGCATAGGAACGAGCGAGAAACGCAACACAAAAGGAGAAGAGTTTTAAATCCGCTGTTGCACACAATGCTCACCGGTCAGGTTTGCATCCATCTTGCACACAGACGCGCATGTGGATGCGTCTGCGTGTATATGCAAACACGCCGAATGCACCAGGGGTTGTCGACATTCGTCCACAAACATCCAAAGCGCATCACGAAAACATAAAAATGTTAACGACGCCAATAACGATATTGAAATATCGTCGAAACGACTAACGATTTGTAATGTTACAAATACCAAGCGTATTTTTCCGGGCTCGATTCGATAATTAACGACATTTTTCGTCGATGCGACGTATGACACAGTTGATTTTTTTCCTTCCAAAATTACGATGTTTAAAAACGACTGATTGTTGTCGTGTGTGGGCCCCGGTTGTATACCTGACAGCATCACCGTCGGCCCATTACCAGCGCAATGAACTTGAAATAGTGTACGAAGAAAGGCTGGTCGCGGTGTCTCGGAACTCCGATAGCGTATCTCGTGTCCAAATATTTGATTTATCCACCACTTTACGAACGAATCAAGAAAACATTGCCGAATAAATCAATCGACGATATGTGGGATTCGCGCATTCAATGGAAAAGTAACGGAGCCTGTTGTGGTTTGTAATTTAAATCGATGATCCGCACGTTTATTTCGTCACTCTTGACGATGATGCGTTTGATCTTGAACCTCTTCTCTTCCCAGATTAGTGGCTCGTGAACGATGCACCGCTCACCGCCGACCCGTATTTTATTCCATCAGTGATACATACACATACGACACAGTCATCGTGGTCTTTCTTTCTCCCATTCATGCAACACCCACACGACGACATTTCGACGGCGTTACAAAGAAGGACAAGCCGCATGAATAATAATGTCATGTACAATCAATTTGTATACAATACTCTCGACAGAAGTTAAATATTTTATAATCACACGCTGTACTCAGATAAATAACACGGTTAACGTCTAATGCATTGTCTATAATGCGATTCTTTGCGGAATGCGCATATGTATGTCACTCGAATCTTAGGTTTTACCTGTAAATCATAATAATCACTATAATCAGATGGTTTCTTATAATCTTCATTGCTGATTTCGATGTATTTATATGGATAGAGAAAGCCGGCCTTGGACAATTTCATTTTTTTTTTGTTGTTTTGAGGCGGAGTCGCCAGCCCCACGTCCCGAACCCTTTGTAGATAGATTGGACGCACGTACGTGTTCCCAGGTGGTTAGCCAATCAAGTCCTGACCGCGCCCATTGTTGGTCAATTACATAATTATACAAATCCATGCATAATTAAGTGCCTTTTAAATGCGTTTTCGTGACTTACATAAATTATGCAAATCTCCATATATACATCATTTTGATAAAGCCTCGAGTGATAATGATGTTATCGGTACAACGTCAAAGATTTAAAAAAAAATGCTTATAGATATATTCAGGGCTCACTTAAATCACATTTAATGTTCTCTGCAAGTTAATTATCCGTGTTTGGACATGGGTGATAGACTGAGTTCTTGTGGCCTTCCCGTATTGTTCTCTGACCTTCGATAAAGGACAATGCGGGATCAATTTTGGAGCTTCCAAACTGGTCCAGTTGCGAACGATATGGTGCCACGACAGCTTTTTTTAAGCTAACGTTTGCCTGATCGTCTGGAAAAGTTGATACGCGAAACCCCTTTTTTAAGACTCGCCTTGAAAATTATAAACCAAATAATATTTTGTCTTCAAGGCAAGCTCTTTCTAGTCCTCGATTTAGGCTCAAATCCGATACATTTCGTTTAGTAAAAAATAAAATTGCGGTTTCGTTTTTAAACCCTTAACCGTTATTGTCACGCCGGTGTGACATCTGCTTATTCACCGCATACGCTAGCAACATTTTGTCTAAAAGTCACATGAATAAGAATGTGTCTTTTCAATTCATGAAAACATCTAAAACCATAGGCGGCTCGTTCATATAGACTTCAGGACTGCAGCTCCCCTAAACAAGGAAAAATATGTTTATATACATATCTATTGATTATATATTATGTATATAAAAACATAAATTAAATTTATATTTAGTGTTACACCGTATGGTATAAAGCAAGAGCGCTGTCTGCTTGTCAGCGCTACCTGCGTCGTGTATTGGATGGATGCGGGATGGGGGAGGGGGAAGGGGATCTCGTCTCTAAGCGCTGTGTCGCGCTGCGATTTCACGCCGCAGTTCCACGCCATCCATACTGAGTCACTCTTAAAATATACTATTTTTAATCTTCCGCAGCACTTCAGCTGCGAGCCGCCATTGTAAATTCGAGTTTTAGGTACATTTGCAAATTTATTCGCTCACGGAACATAGTTGTTAAATGACCATATTTTAATTATTTTCAACCGCTCGTTTTATATCAATTGCAATATTTGGATATCAGAAATTGCATATAATTTAAGAAATCATTATCGCAGAGTTCAATCACATCAATTAACAAGTGTTTGTGAAAATCTATCGTCGTTACCTTGTAGATCTTATATGATGATAACTATTTTTTTTGCATCGGTTTGCAAATCCTGCATAATTTTGATGAAAAAATGTGTGAAAGAACTGTAACTTCTCCATAAAAACAATTATGTAAATTTAAAAATAGTGTTTTGGATGTTATGCAGTACCCTTTTTATCCCCTTTTACGCATTATGGATTTAAAAAATTCAACAAGTTCTGAATTAAATAGAAAGCTGAAAACCAATAGGCAGAATGGATGAAAAAAAAATACTTTCCATGAATAATGCCACTAATGACTCGTAACTTATTAAAATGACTTTTGGAACCAATGTATTAAATATACATTGGTTCCAATTTTTTTGGAACGTATCTATCGCATCCCAAATGTAATTAAAATGCTACATTTTTATAATAAATGAGCCGAAGATTATATCGAGGAATTTTCTGTGTATTTTTCTTTCTTTTAATTGGACTGGAATGCAGGTTTGACATTCGCGTGGGCGGGCAGTACAGAGCGCATGCGCCTTAATCCAGCGCAGTAATGAACGGAAATTGAGTTAAAATTTCATTTACTCAATATTGCCGCGGGGAAGATAACAAGATACACATATTAAGGGATTCTAGACGTTGATAGTGATGAGTGCCGATTCAAGAATATAAGATCTTCGTTAAATTAAACCAGAAGATGGATATATATAACAGACGATTTTTTCTCCCTAATCGGGATACCGGATAAATATTTATTTATCCTTATTTTTTAAAATAAATATACACTTGAGATAGATAAAGTGCATTCATTGATCAACTTGAAAGAATGCTAGTTCTCGTAAGATTTAAAATCATTCGTTCTTATCAAGTCGTGTATTGAACTTAACAACGCATATTTTTAAACACACTCCACTCAATCTACCCAGAATCTTAAGTGGGCTGTTGTGGTATTTCCTAAAGTGAGCATATGTACGCATCGAAATATATATATATCCATAATATTATAATCTCGACGTAAATTATGTCTCGCTCTTCGCCGTCTTCAACGTCCGTTTTACAACTTTACGCGAATCTATTTTTCAAATTTACGTCGAACGCGGCGGTTATTTATCTGCTACATGTGATCGCGGCAACCGTGTGATGGACGATCGTCCACAAATAAACCAATCGTCCATTAGATTTGGCATTGGGCCCCTCTTTCTACCCGACGCACACCGGGTACGCGATCAATCACCCAATGGAAACTGCACGGGTTTTATTTACCTCAAGACCGACGTATTAATTGAGCCCGCGTGCACATAGTTGGATTCGTTAATTCGATACGTGCCAATCGACGACACTGTTTGCCATTTTTTTTGTCGTTGCCGCGATACACCGCAGCAGCCACCGTGCAGAATTACCGGTTGTAAGCCAGCGTGTGTATATATGTGTGTGTGTAATATAACCTCGTCGAATATGCCACCGTAATTACTTAATGCTGGCCTTGTGTACGGTTTGCAAGTTTCCGAATCACATTTTGATAATTATTTATAGCGCCACGGTGCGAAATCAGTGTAAAAATCGATGTGTTTTTCGTTTTTGCGGTATGCGCGCGCTTTTTCCTGTGTTTACTCTGAGCCACTTTCGCATTCAATATGTCGACGTATTTTATGAATTTCGCGGCGTAATGCGTATATCCTGCCGTAAACGAAATTAAACTCGGGCAAAAAGTTCATTAAGCGACTCTTATTTATCCAAGGATTTAGGTGGCCTCTGTTTTTACCTTGTTGAATCACGTGGCATGTGCCTACCTTCGCTTTGTATACGGATTCCGTCAGCTAATTATATCAAGACTTCGGTGGAAGTCGCGATTATTATGCACGTCGATGACAAGATTTGACGAACGACATCTAATTGTTCGTTCATCCAAATCGGATGATTATTCGTTTAATGATTGCCATCAAGATTTATATAATCAATTATTTTATTTATTTTACAGACGAGATTTATGCGCGAAAGCGAAATTGTTTTTTTTCGATAATTATATATATATATATTTTTTTAAAACATATTCATCTGCGGCCAAAGAGATGTGCCGACCATTGTTTCTCGGGACGTTCGTATCTTTTTATTTTCCGCAGACACCCATTCTTGGCCCACCGTTGGCAAGCAAACAAATAAAAAGAACGAAGCTACGTCCGTCGCTCTAGTCCCCGAAATTTAACAATCCCGATGCATTTATTCATAAGACAATTTCGAACGAGCCGATTGTGTTTGCATCGCGCCAAAGTTTAGATATCGAATTTTATTACATTCCGTAAATAATAATATGTATAAATCGAGTCTGGCGAAATATTTTCGCGAAAATAGATCTCCGTCCCGATTTTCATTGTGTTACATACGGAATGTGGAGCGTTTTCGGCGTTCGCAAAATGGCCGTTTTAAAATTGCGTATTATGTAAATTGAGACGGACGAATTTTAACTTGTGCTAATTATCGCCGTTTAACAAATTTTCACGTGAAACAAATAATATTATGCGTGTGTATTTATATATAATGGCGCTGGATTTTCACGAGAAAATCGCGCGAATGAATAATTGACGTTTCGTTACAAAGTTGGAGACGTGTCCGACGTTTTTCAGCTCGGATGTCTTATTTCTATTTTACACGAACATTTAAAATAATGAAGAGTATTTAAATTAATACCTACTAGATTTAACGCATGTTTAAAATCACAATCAATGAGGCCGGAGGGTTAGTTTAACCTTTCAAACGCTATTGTCACGCCGGCGTGACATCTGATTATATACCGCACACGCTTGTGACACGTTCTGAAAGCTTTATGTAAAAAATATTTAGAAAGGGGATGTGTTTATTTAAACATTAGTAAATCCCAGTTTTAGCCCCATCCTTGCATTTGCAAATTTATTCGTGTATGGAACTATATTATGTAAATTTTTCATATATGTTCTAACTTTATTTAGCACAATCCTCCATGGGTTTGCTCTGCATAAACATTCGCTTAGTTAGGATCTTTGTATACAGTCCAGGAAGGCTTGTTGACCTGTGGTCGACTGTCCCGCATCCTTTAAACTAGAATCTGTTACTGTATAACCGGTATAGCTATTCGTTGTGTCATTCCCCGCCATCGATGCAGCTCTTGAGAGTTCTCCGATCCAGGTTATTCATTAATCACCAATATTCTGCAATATGAGGAATTGTCTCTCAGTCCGTGTAATATTATTACTATTATTAATCTCGTATGAAAATTACGCGGGATGTTAGTTGTTGAATGTTTTAATTTTAATCGTTTCGATAAACATCGAAACGGATATTAACAGCAGCAAAGAAACAGAGGAAATTCTACTTCGTGCCGAATCAATTAAACTAACCGTGCCGATGGGGGGTCTATTGAGGATCCCGAGTTTTTGATTTTCATCGAATAATACCTTTTAATATAAATCCTTACATGCCATAAACTTTTTGTATTTGTCTAAAAAGTCTTAAAAATAAATATTATAAATATTCATTGTATACAATTTGCGAAAAAAAATAAAAACAACAATATTAGCTTCTGTTGCCACGGGCGTAATGTCTCGCTCGTCTCCAGTACTATGTGCCTAGTGACACGTGGCGTGTACTTAGTCTGCGGTGAGACATCGCTGAGTGCGCGTGTAATTTAAGCTTCATATTGATTAGTAGAAAAAAATATCGACTAAATTATGAAGCATATCATGAATAATTCATTTTAAAATGTCAAGATAAATTCTGCATCAGAAATCATCTTGAAATGCTTGAGGTCTCTGAGAGATCCCCTTCGGGTGACGCTGTTGTTTTCGAGCAGCTGTGACAATCGATTAAAGCAGAGGTTCCCAATCTTTTTCACTTTACGGCTCCCTTAAATACATCAGATTTTTCCGCGGCTCTCTTAATACATCATATTTTTTCAAAATTGTTGACCTTCTTGAGAAAAGTGAGTGAGTAAGTGTTAATTGAATATTTCGCGGCGCCCTTACGACACCGCGGCTCACACTTTGTGAATCCCTGGGTTAAAGAATAACTAAAAATGGGAATAGTAGAGATACATTTTTTTTTCAGAAATGGTGGGATTGAAAATTTGATAGAAGAAAATAATAATTGACTTGGATCGATGATTTCGAATATGCAGTATGCCGTTAAACAAGTCAGAGATGGATTTAAGTTCGAGCGTGATTCATCAAATGCTTCAAAAGTTTCAAGTGACATAAAATATGGAAAAACATATATCAATATACGCGTCAATTATTGGAATCAATTTACCGTGCCAGCTCGTTTGGGTTTACGTATCAAATCCTCGCATTACACTATTTTAAATATTTGCAATCGCGATAAATACATCACTCCTGTGTGTGTGTGTGTGTAATAATATTGACGTTTGTTCGTTGCGATTATTCCTCGATTTGTTTGCGCGTCGAGTGCTACTAGATGCATGACGTGCATGTTGCCCCGACGCCGGGATTGCACTTTATTGATTCGTTCCCGTGTTAAAATTCCACAGGTGGGATTATGATGGACGCGCGCGAGATTTGGGAAGCGGCGCAATGTCACGTGCGCGCGCACCTATGTGACGTGACGCGGCGCGTCATGTGACGAGCGGCTTGTGACGTGCGCGACGCATTCCGGCGTGTCTAGGACGGGGCACGCAACGCTCCACTTTATTTACATATGTGCGTCCATCATGTGCGCCAGGAAAGTTCAACCGGAGTTAATTTTAATTTCGGGCTCTCGACGCTGTCCCAGGAGTGGGGCCGAAGTGCGCGATAATCAGCTTTCCGTCCCGAGCCGAGTCCTTTACAAACAATCGAATATCTTTGTATAGGACTCCGACTCTCTCGAATGTCGTTTTATTAATTTGATTTTTATGAGTATGTACAGACATGCTCGATAAATCGGAAATACCAAGGGTGTAGAGACAGGTGAACTCGTGCGCAGGTGTCTTATTTATGATCATCAGCTGAGCGAGTCGAAAAATCATTAGTATATAAAAGAGAAATTAATAAAAGTAATAATAATTTATGCACAAGTAGCAATATTTTCTTTCTATCTTTCTCCACCTTGAACAGTCATGATCCTTTCGTTTAGATAGGCGAGGATAGAAATAATGCAGTATTTCGTCGTCGGTGCTTCGTGTCTGAGGAGCGTGACCATGACCTGTCTTCGACCCGACGTTCTATCTCCAGTCCTCCCTCGATTTTGCGGTCTATAGAACTTATACGAGGTCATATTCTGTCTGATATCTGATAGGATCAGAATGTCGGGCGATTCCTTATTCTTTTTCCATGTTCGTCCGCCTCTTGATTTGTTTGAAGAACTGTGAACAGGATTCTTCAACATCATGCTCATTAGCTATTCATTAGATACTATTCATTAGTACGTTAGATTAAATAAGTCATTATACATCAGTTCGGAGGTGGAAATCAATGTCAGAATTGAGATGGGGAGGAATGCTTGCATCAAAATGAAATCCGTCTCCGAACTCTTGTGTGCTACACACGTGGTCTGTAGTTCGGAGTGCGAACTTCTGGACACCGCCAAAAGCCGTAAAATTTAGTACTTTAGACACATCGTTCGTGGACCAAAGTATCGCCTTCTACAGACCATCATGGAGGAAAAAATGGAAGGTAAATTGTGGTTGGAAATAAAGAAGCTGTCTTGGCTCCCCTATATTCGTAACTAGGCCGGATTGGAAGCACCAGAATTTTTCGAGCTCGCTAAAAACCGACAATTATATAGAGAAAAAATACGTGCGTATAGGTTGATGGCCCACTTCTGAAAATGAACTGAAGCAGAAGAAGATACGATATTTCCATTGAAAGGATAGAAATTAAACAATACCAGTGTTATTCTTCAAAGGGGCTGCGGACAGAAACTTAATCTGAAAATCGTAATTTTTGTCGGAACGAAAACTGAAGATGAACCGAAATAAATATCGGTTTATTTCGGTTCGGTACATGGTTCAAAAATAAATTTAAGTTGAAGATCAGTTCTATAAATTTGAAAAATCCAATAAATAATTTATGCAAAGTATTAAAGTTATTTATACATATGCAGTAACTATATTTGGGGGTGCTGCGAAAGATTAATAATAAAAAAAAGTATATTTCAAAAGTGACTTAGTATAGACAGCGCGAGACTGCTCCGAGTCGCAGCGCAACACAGTGCTTAGCCACGAGACACCCCCCACCCCTGGTAGCCCTGATGACCGGACAGCGCATTTACTGTCTGCTTGTACCGCACGCCGTAACACTAAATATATATTATTTCATATACATGATATGATGATGATGATTCCGTATGGCTTTTACTTTGCCATTCTTCGCATGCTCGTCGTTGTTGGAGTTTCCTCTCCGCCATTTCGGAGCATGCCAAGAACAACATTAGTTGGCTACATAATCCAGGTGCAGGATGATCCACTAGCCTTCCGGGGAGGCAGGCCCCTAAACAAAAGACACATACAAAAATATACTTTTGCTCAATTTGCTCGAGGGTGCTGCAGCTTCACAGTGTATATCGACGAACCGTCCTTGTTAATACATGTGTATTTAATCTCATTATTAGGAAATCTATTATCCTGGGTTTTTCGTTTTACAAATTGTTTAAACATTACTTGATATATTCAGCCATGCAAATCTGCAGGCTAATTAAAGCTCGTTTTAGATTGAAATCATAAGTGAGAAAATTCTGTTCCTCACTAACACAATAAAAAGCAGCAGTTTGTTTATAAATGTGCCAATTAACACCAGGGTGTAACAACGGGACGAAATTAAAGATATACTGTGAATCGTGTTTGAACAAATGATTTCTGTAAAATAAAAGTTTTTATTCTTTTGCGAGGTTGGACATACCTGTTGTTCGAAATGGAATCGTGGAACTCGCAAAAGTTAAAATCATTGTGTTGGAGGCAGATGTCAATCAAATTGTTGGTTCTTGCGAGTGGACAACAGTCGCCAATGTGAATATAATCATGATTCATACGAGGAAGGAAAGTGATACCGAAGTTTCGAGAAGTAAAATATACGAGGTCTCGTTCTTCTGTAACAAAAAAATTATGAATGTCCAATAGTTATGACAAGACTCCTAAGATTACCGATCGTATCGAATTATCGATTTACGATTTTAACCATGGCTTTACATACGTATCGTATATCGCCTCACGCATCGAATATCTGATAAGAAATGTAAACAGCGGATTGTTATCGCGATGATGGCGATCAAAACGTCAACATTCCCACGGGCCCGCGATATTATCTAATTAATTCTTAGAAAAACCGTTTATTTTTGAACTTTTGCAATTAGACAGTGTCGTAATGCGTTCTCTGCAAAAACCTTTTCTCGTCGGGACTACAATTCATCAACGTAACGCGCTCGCTAACTAACAACACTCTGTCAGCTCTGGCTTATTGATTGCCGGCATTAATTTACTTACACTGAAAACATAAAAATCTTATTTTTTTTGGCCGTTCCAAATTGACGAAAGCAACCGTTCGCCTCTTGATGATTATTTATCAGGCACATGCCTGAAGATATTTTGTTTCACAATGCGGCGCGCTAATGTACCGCGGATGATTGGATCGTTTAACCCCTTTAGAATCATCGGAGGTGTATGCGAATGTATGTGGTTCACAAATTTGCATTACAAGTGTTAAAAATGCGGAGGCATTTGACGCGGTCCACGTCTCTGTTTTCAGAGGAGGCATCGCTCGCCGAAACAATAAAGTTCAAACACGGTCGTTCGCGACTCGGGGGTTCGTTTCATTTCATTTTGTTTTTTTTTTTGGCGTTTTCCCTACGAACGTGCTCGCGAAATGTGCGCACTGTATAAAATTATGTATTTTAAAATCGTAAAATCTAGAATGTTACATGCTTTCCATGATGAGGAGTACGTGCCGTCGCTGAAATTAAGCGCCACGGATACATTTTATTGCGGATAAGTGCTGTGGTCGATCCCTGCTTCTTCGCTTTCTTTCGACGGACGTGTTGTTCCGAATTTTGCGCGTATTGTTGCTCGCTGAGAAACATGGAAATTATTATGGTTTTCATTGAAAATGACCCGTGACAAATTAGTCGTGTTTTGTTTGGCTTGCGAAATAATTCACATTCAGCATTACATCACAAAGCAGACCTGGCCAGAGACTGATATGCCGCTGACAGCATTGAAAGGGTTAAATTACCCCCACGCACACCGCCCATACAAATGTGTATGTAACCAACTGACATATCATTTATATGACATTGTTTTAGGCCGCTTTGTCGAATAACATCCCGCGCAATTGTGTAGTTTAACAGAAATTAAATCGGGGATGAATTATGGCAGATTTATAGTGAGATCAAGGCGAAAAGATATGAAACTTTTTAACTTGGTCGTGCCGATGGGGTCTTTTTAGGATCCCATTTTTTTCTCGAATAAATATAACTAAATATTTTTAATCTTAGAATAATCAATTTTTATCATTTTAATAACTTGAAATGCTTGGGGATATTTTCCATTATAAATATATCCCCTTCGGACGACGCGATTGGTTTCGAGCCGCCGTGACGGATCCGTTAAATGGACTGCTTTAAAATTAACATTTCTATATTCTGATTTTATTTTGATACATTCCCTGAATTAAAGTGGAGTGTTGAAGAATTCAATAGATTTGTTGAAGAACACGAGTTTAATTTCTTATCGATCTTTTTCTACACTTGTTGAAGTCAAAATGTAATGTAATGCAAAACGTTTAACGTTTTAAATTAATCATAAGTCAATCCAATATCAGAAAAGCTTCTAAACCTTCAAATCGTCATTATCCTTACGCCTTTAACCACTATTGTCACACCGGCATGACAACCACTACGAAGAAGGACGAACAATCAGCTACCAGCGAAAAGTGATATTTTTTTAAATGAAATATTTCAAGTCACAGTGAATAAGTTGATTTGTCTATCAATGTCTATTTTTATTTTAATCGGTCCTTTTATCGTCTATTTATTTCACTTCCTTCTTCAATACGTTATTGATCTTTTAGTAATTCTTTTTTTTTAACCTTTACCGCTATTGTCCCGCCGGTGTGACATCTACTTATACGCCGCATACGCTAGAGACGCTTTGTTTAAAAGTCATATGAACAGGAATGTGTCTATTCAATTTATGGGAACATCTAGAACCCATAAGTTTTGCAAGTAAATTGGAGCTTTAGCTATATTTTAGCATTTAAACATTTATTCGCATACGCGAGATTATTATATATCAATAAGCTTTTCTCGATTTATTTTGGTGCTGATTCGTTTTTCTTTTCATACGTTATCCGCTAAAAACATCTGCGATAATTTTTGCTATATTTATTTCATCTCCTGTTGCCCAGAAACGATGAAATAGTACTCCTTTCAAACCAATCCCGGATGTTCTTAAACCATTAGGTGGGGTTTCATTTCTTAATTGATTGTATAAGCTCAGTTCTTGTTTATCTGCAATACCACATCAATACTAGTGATTTACGTCTGCATTTCGAAGGCTTTGATTGATTACCTCTTTTGTCCAAGTCTATCTTATTCTTAGGGCTTAACACTTAATACACTAGTCATTTCCGTAAAGAACTTTCTTCATCGTTCTCGATATGTCATCTTATCTTTTAGCATGTGGTCCCAGTTTTCTTCTAAATTGCATCTAGATAATAAATATATTTTTAAAATGTCGGTTAGTATAGCTCAGTAGTGGCAAACCTTTTTGCATGCGTGTGCTAAAAAATCCCAAATATTATTTATGACATGCCAAGCAGTTTTTATTTATTTAAATCATTACATACAGCAATTATGCTATTAACAGTATCAAGAGATATCTATTAGAAAAAAAACGAATCTAAATCGTTGACGTGCCAGCTAAATTGTTAAACGTGCCATCACTTGCATGTGATGTACGTTTAGACGTGCCAATCCTGGACACGCGTCCAGGATTGTCACCGCTGATATAGATTATTAAAACCTGTTTTTATTTTATTCATAATATGTTAATTTAAAAAAAAAAGTTATGAAAAAACAGTGAAAATTATTTTACAAAATAATAAAATACAGTTGTTGTATAATTATTTTTTGTATACATATATCAAAAAAGTGCAATTTTTTCGCTTTACCTTATGTGTGAATAAGTGTGTCAAGTGTATTATATTAAACAATATAAAAAGTATGCATTTACTGCTACAAACAGTACTCTTATGTTGCATTGTGATATCGAAATATTTTTATTGAATTAAACTGCGAATAAATGTAAAATTCGCGAGCGTAAAAGAATTTATATACCCGGAGTATATCCTTCGTTCTATTTGAATTGTAAATTTATTTCAACAAATAGAATTAATGCCATTTTTGTTTTTGTTTCTTTTGGCTGAATTCATTCATGTATTTTATGTGATTTAAATTTTATTCGCACATCTCGTGAAAATGTGGTGGTTTTTTTGGCCGTATTTTTATAACTGAAAAATTATTGCTGATGATCGCGCTATATTTCTCGAGAGTCCTTGCATCAGTACAAATTGGATGCAATATTCATAGACAAGACGAGCATAATTTATGCATTTTGCATTATGCGGGACGGGTGCCAAAAATTTTATGGCACATTAAATACGTACATATAAACACGCGCCTACGTGTTTTATCTGAACGCGGATGGATAATCATCTCTGCCGGACTATTAATACGAGCGTCTTAGCACAGACGCTGTTCAGACAGGTACCATTGTTACATGGGATTCGATATGAGCGCTCGACCCAAACGGCGACGTTTCCCAGCATCGCCGACGTCGTCCAAGCAGTTAGTTCTGTGTCGGCCTGTCAATCTATATTCGTCACCAGGCGAAAAATCTATTTTTATTTGTCGTTTGCTTCCGTCATCCTGGACACCTGGTGACATATATACACATATTTATCACGTGAGAGTACACGCGTATGTGCCGATCTTTCGCAAAATTAAAGTGGAAGAAACACGTTCGCCCGTCTTCATAAATAGAGGCTGTCGCATTTCTGTCAGTCACAGATCCGAAATAAATGAGTTTTTCACGAACAGATAACCGCCCCTCACCTCTCGCATAGCGGCTTTAATTCTTTCCAATTTATAATTAACTTTTGGCCGGATGAATCTCGGATTTTATGACATCGGATTTATTTAAATGTTCGTGTCATTCTCGAGAAAACTGAACGATGTAACGTGTCACGGCGATCATCAGCATATATCGACCGAAAATATAAATATGGCGTCTCCAATTTTCATTCATGTATCGCCGCTCTAACGATATGAAAATCTGGCGTCGACCTATTTTCCACGATTATTGATCGGCGATGAGATCATCTTATATATTTTTCAAATCATGAAGTCGTGGAACTGATCCAATATGATTTAATTGAAACGCGGCCGTGTCCTTAGTTCACATACTGAGCGCATCGCAATTATAATTTTGCATTGACACAGTGAACGTGTAATATTTTTGGATACATATTGATATCTCCACTAAATCTGTGTACTCGTTAATAATTTAATAACTATCGGGTTTAACATATTGACACACTAACACACTGATCTCTCCGTCGTAAAATGCGCGTGCATATCGAATAATTTATTCGATACCGTGTAAAGTGGAATTATCGATACTAATAATAGCAATTAAATCGCGTATTTGATTTATTTAAAAGAGTTATAATATATAAAAAAAAAACTGGCAGATCGTATATTTCTGACGCCGCGTCAGTCATCCGAGCGGATGTCAGTCAACTATGCAATATTGAGCGAATCAATGTTGACATTTTCATCTCTTCGCCATGCTAAAACTGTCGAATTAATTCCGCATTACTATATTTAAAAATCGCATAACGTATCGAAAACTCGCTTAATTATGTGCCGCTCGAAATATTTCTAGCGTCTCCGTAAACTATTTCAATTTGAGCTGAATGCATCTTGAAGTTTTGCTGAAAAATTAGGTCAAACTCTGTTAAAATTCGATACCATCGTGTCCATCTAATGCGGCGCCCTAGCGTATCCGAGGAAAACTCGCAGCATCTTTGCGTTGTGCGGTATTTGGATGCCGAAAGTGTATGACGTATCATAACGAGAAGGCAAAGCCCCCAGGTAGACTGGTTTCCGTCGAGGACTCCATTGCCCTTGCGGTAACCGCAGACCGTGCACCACTTCACGGACGACTGCCAGACTGAAGTGTCTCACCAGAGGGGGGCAGGAAACTGCAATGCATGATATATTTAAATATGCGCTGCATAATCTTGCTGCTTTTACGAGCGATGCATCGTGCGCACTATTTAAACACGCTATAAATTATTGTGAAAATGCATTTGAAAATTCGGCAATCGACACTCTTGACCCTTTGGCTGCCAAGAGCCGATTTAATCGTCTTTGACTGCTTACCCAATATTGCCCGATACGACGGCTCGGCATCGTAAAATAATAATATACGATATTATTTATGTAAAAATGTTGGGGTTAATAATGTCAACAAATGTTGGACGACATTATTTTCGATAAAATATTAATTTGTTATTTTTACAATAAAAATATAAACGAAACGAAAAATTTAAATTCACAGATAGGCACTAAAAATAAACACCCTTTTCACACTTTAGACGTGAAAGTCCACCAAATCTTCATACTGCATACAGTTAAATCCCCACTAACACTAAAATCGGGACCGTGTAATTGGGGGAGTGAAGCCGTCCGGCTTGTGTGCGTATAGCCTGGCACGCGTTGAATACACAGACGCTAGCCAACGTTTGACTGTATGTGAATGCGACCGCGCAATTGGGGGGCGGCGAATATCTCAATACTCAGAGCGTAATTCGGAGTAGTGTAATGGGGGGTTCCACTGTACTTTCTTTCCATTCGACCTGGTAATTTTCGCATAGGAATAGTCGTTTCAATGGTTTCATTATTCGAATTAGACTCGTTATTTCTCAGTATCATTTATTCATTTTCAATTGCTTTTATAATAATGCTTGATATACAGTGAAACCCCGTTTTTACGTTTTTCAAGTGACTGATAAAAAACGCAATTAGAGGGTAAACATTCTGTATACATATTTATATCTGGATAACAAAAAAATCGTCAGTGTTCTTATCCGACGAACGTAAATATCTCAATCGGGGAATCTCATGATTAGAGACACGTGTTTTAGCATCTATTTTTTTAAAAAAATAGCATTTAAAATGACAAATTTTAGCATCTATTTAGCGTTTATTTCTTAATTACGAATTTGAAGTTAAAGTCTAATTTATACATAGTTTTTTAAACGATATACAATATATTGAAATAAAAACATTTGAAATTAAATAGAAATACACCGATTAAAAATGATATAATGATTAAAAATTATTAATGTTTATCATCGAGCATGTTTCTATTGATGTTGTTAATGTTGTAAACAAAGGTCAATTTTTCTTATTACCGATATCGTTTCATCAATTTGGAAATTACATCTACTTCCAGCTACATGCGGGTTGAACAGATGATTTAAAGTTTCATAAAACACATTCGTTTCATGTATATTTAAATGTGACTCGAGATTTAATAAACTATTACGGGAAATCTAGTTTGGTGTGTTCGTCTGTTTCAAGAAGTAGCTTCTGGGTTTCCATAGGCAAAATGCCACCTATGTTATAACCATCAATATATGGAAAATTTCGCATCTATTCGCAATTTCAAAATTTCGCAATTATATCGCATTTATCGCTTTTATCGCTTCTATGTCGCAAATATGGCTCGAGCAAGAGCCATATTTGCACGCCAAAATGTTTCCCTTCCCTGGCCAGCCAATCCATAACTACTGTATCGTACTCGATAATATGGATTTACACATCGCAGGTATAATTTCATTCAAAAAATTTGTCCCATCCAAAAAAACATGTTTTATTTCTGCACGTGTACTTTTGAGCCGCCTTAGATAACAATGAACCCCTGCAAAAAATGACAACCGGGACGATTTTAGAATATTTGACGAAACAAATAGTACACACTGTTTACAAATTATATAACATTTTACTATATTATTTTTTATGACAAAATCCCGACAATTCTGGCAACTTTATAAAAAAAAGTCGTGGCAGCGAAAGGGTTGCGATCTGGAATATCTTGAACCATTTCTAAAATCTACAGCAGCTGCTTCCGATGCACAACTCTCAACGATTCATATCAACGTTTTACGATCATCTGCGCCATATCTCAGCGGCCAATTAGATTTATTTTTCGATCGTTTCGTCGATGGCCGCGCGCAGTAGTTAGTTCCCCCCATAGATTCTCAGATATTCGCCTCATGGAATTAATCGGCGGACAGTGGCAATCTTTAAGCGCGAGACGGTTCAGCAGATGCCAGCTGCAAGATAGGTAGAGACCGATCGGCGCTCCACCTGTTCGCTTCAATTATAGATCGAACGCACCTGTCTCTCCTGCGTTTAGGTAGATGCGATGTGTACTAATGGTCGCCAAAAACTGTAACGGACGCATTTCTTTAATTTTGTCTCATTAAAATCCCAGAAAATTGTTGTTTCGATTGAAATTTGACCGCGTTTTGTCGTGCTTTTATGCTTTTTCACTTGGCTCAAATCGATTTACAATACAACACATGTCGGTTCGATTGAAATAATAATTAACGCTTTTTTCTCAGATTATTCTAATTAATTCTTTAAAATGTTTCTACTAATTTTTAATTGCTGTACAATGTATTAATGTATTCTCTTTTTTGTTGCAGGTAAGAGAAGTGAAAATCGCGCCAGTCATGCACATGGCCAAATTTTTGTTGTGATTTAAACGGCATGTGAACTGATAAAACCGAATATGTAAGTCTCGTTGGTGATAGTGATGTGATGTGATAAGTGCATACGGAAAATATAGCATCGGAATTTGTAAGATTTGCTGTGTTTTTTAAATCTTAGAATAATCTGATTTGCACAGCGAAAATTGCTTCTTCGACGGAAATCTTTGGATTTAAGTCGCAATTTCTCGATCGTCTTCTAGTAGGTAGTTAGTTGAAAATACTATAAATATCGATATGCAAAAATCAAATCATCTGGACCAAATGAATACATCGAGAATAAGATCTCTCATAAATCATTATAATTTCAAATAAACACAAAAATTGGCACATTGTATCTGACGCGAGCGAGGAAAAGCATCGTTCCCGTGGCAACAGAAGCGAATATTTTTTTTCCGCTGTTGCGGACATTAAAGCTAAATGATTATTTATAATATTTATTCTTTAGACATGTTTAGACAAATAAAGTTTGTGACATGTAGAACTTATATTAAAAGAGTTATTCTAGAAAAATAAAAAAAATCCGGTTCCATATAGACCAACATCGGCACGGCTAGGTTAAAAAATCACTGCTCACTCCCAAAAATTCATTAGTCTTATATTTGTCATTAGATATTGGAGTGAATATAAAAAAAACAAATGTTCCAATATTGGAACATTGGGAACTACTCATTGTTTTCATTTTTTAAGAATCACATCGTGATTTACCAATTTGTGCTTGTTTTTTATGCGGTTTTTAAAACTGCGCGTAAAAAAATATTTTTTAAATCACCTTATTGACATTTGATGCTTTAGCCAAAAGTTGAAGAATTTTATCATGTTTTTACGAATGTATATCATATTTTTACGCGGCTTTTTGAACAAATCTATCGCATAAATGGAATTATGGATGTATTGTCCATCCTCCTCTTTTAGGGAACAAATTCTGTTATTTGTTCGTTAATCCCATTGCCAATTTTCCGTCTGTATGTCATATTTATAAACATTTTCATAAATTATTATGTGTTTAGTGGCAATCGAATAAATATTACATTTTCGATTTAATATCTTAAATTCAACGTCTCATTGGTCAGTCGCATTTGGACTGAATCGCATTACGTTGGCGTTTAAGTGGTTAAACCGACGAAAGAAATTCTACGAATTTTATATTTTTTCCACTTTACTTATTTGTAATCCCATTGAGCTTTGGTTCTGAGATCGATTCGTTGTTCTTGGAAAACGTTTCCCAATTAAAAATTAATTATAGCATCGACGGATGGAATGTTAATATTTCATTTGGGGTAGCAATTATTATTTTATTCTTAAATAATTCTTAGATTCGATCTGCAATTGAGTTTAGGAACCATTGTATGGTAAAATTGTTACATTATTTGTATATGGCTTTGAAAAAATTCATGATTACTCGGAATTGGTTGAAGAGGTTTATAAATTATTGTTTTGATATGCAAATATATAAACATTTTGGCAGGTGTTGATATTCATCGCACGAACCAGTTGGTTTAATTATGTTTAAACGACGGTCTTATTTTTATTATCTAATCGTAAAATAAGCAATTTTCAATGAATCAATCGGGAATTCCCATTATTCGGGATGTTAACTTAATCAAAACAAACGTATCGCTTCTCTCGAAAATCGCTAATCCATGGCGTTGCCCGTATGCTATTTACGCTATTTAGCTAATTGTATAAATAAACATAACACTTCACTATCTGTCAGGCTCACCGGTGTTGATTGTAGACGAGCCAGTAGACACGGCAACTGACCTGCCCCACGGCTCGAGCGGCTATCGGGGATACCCACGTGGGCCTGGTGATTTATGGATCGTTATCACAACAAAGTGTAGTGTAAACACGATAATGCCTAAACGTCATCGGCCGGCATCACTTCACGCGACTATTTACATGTTTTATCGTTTCGTAAACGCCAGAATCAGGTAATTCTCCGCCCGCCGCCGTTTATATTTATACGCCGACCACGTTTCTTCGGCGCTCATGTTAATTGCAGTCCCGCTCCGTCCGACTGTCGTTGAACGACTTTTTTTTTATGTTACTGGTGTTGTTGTAGTTTGGGAATTCCGCAGTCCGCGGGGAGACGGAGACAAATCCGAGACGTAAACATTCATTTTTTACTTTAATTCTTAGCTGTACATTCGTACTGTGGCGTGAAAATTCACCGCCAACCACCTGTCTTCTCGAAGGATATAATTCGTTTTTGTAAATTCATGATATACGATAATTAGTAGCACAGCTGAGTCAGTATATTGATCAAATTTAGAATAATGTAACAATGAGTCGTTTGAGGAAAAGTTGTGGACAAGTCACATGTCCGACAAGGACGCTAGTTGGATTCGATGCGAAGTATTTGAAGGGGCCATGAGACGCTGGATCCATTATAGGATATTTCTATGAAGTGTAAAAAGGTACATAGTCTCATACCCTTGAACACAATGACAAAGCCCAAGTTTATACATAATAAAGAAAAAAATAACGCAAAAAATCGTACAATAAGATAGCAACGAGAGTAATAACGAGAGAGATTTCAAGGGTTAATAAAAATAATAAATATTTAGATTCTAGACAGCATCTATTGATGTACCATAAGTTTTTATAAAGATTTATCTGTCAATGACTATTATCGAGTTTTTATTTAATTCCGTTGTTAATTTGATTGATTCATTTATCGTCTATATATTTCACTTCCTTCAACACGTTATTTATTATTTATTAATTATTTATTGACTCTTTAGCCGTTATTGTCACGCCGGCGTGACAACAGCTTACCTTGGCAACGCGTGCTGTAAGCTTTGTGTAAAAGCTATTTGCATAGGACTTTGATAGGAAATTATTATGTAATTTCCAAATAGTTGTTAACACGTATCAGTCACGGGTGCCTGACATCGATATTTAGCTGACTGATAATTATTTATTTGAAGAAATGATCCACTTGTAAACCGAGTTTTAACATATGACGAGGTGTTTTTGCACAAGATGCACACCATTTTTTTTTTTAAGTAAGAATTGTTTGAAAAGATGAAATAAATTACAAAAAAATGGAAGTAAATTAATATGCGTGGTTATTGAGTTAAAAACGAACTAAAAAAAAACTATCCTAGGATCATACGCTGGTTTTGACAAGTTTTTCGCTTCGTTCCATGTCGAGTGACATATTTTGGTATTCCCGTTTTATGAAATTTGTCTATAAAAAAAATATGCATAGTATGGTCGCCGCGTCAGTCACCGGTGACTGACGCGATCGATAAGTTTTTAAAACACGATACGTGGGTTAATGAGCTGCTCTTCCACGTTTTCGACGACTTCTTTAATGCAATGCTTCTCAATCTCTCCGTAAAATCTTATTTTAAATGCTATCTTATTCATCCGTAAATAAATATTTTATTACGCCACTGAAGTAATCAAAATATAATCAGGTTTTTTTTAATGAGTCAGAAACGCACTTTATTGAACGCCACAGCCATGGGACACACTCAACAAAGTCCAAAGGGTTTTTTTATCTAATGAATTATCTTAATGTGTGTGGCTTACTTGGATAGTTTCACCAATCGCTCGTACAAAGGTTATTTTTAAATAATTAATTTTAAGCTAGGCTCAAAATGCGTTAGTTACCTCATTGATCCATTGACTGTTCAGACAAAAGATACATAAATTATGGCCTTTTTACGAAAATTTTCGCCGTCGTAAGTGAGAGTGGTTACAAATCGTCGTATTAAAACAGCCATTACTGCTTTAAATATATTTAATAATAATAATAATAGAAACTGGTTTGAGCAGCTGTTCGTCACGTTTTCATACTGCTAGGGATTCTATTTACCCCATATATATGTTTACCCCAGTGAATATTCGCAACATGTGGTGTATAGTAATGTTGTTTATTTGATTTCGATGTTGTTTAAATTTTTAACCGCTCTATATTGTGATTTTCTATATTTATCTGAGTTGTTTTTACAATTATTATTAGATAATTCGAGATACATTTCATCGGCGGCGCTAATTGTTTTAATTGCGCTATAGAAACTGTACAACTGCAATACATTTACATGCCATTAAGAGTTTACGAAACGTAAAACGTGTCTCTATTATCATTATGGCATGTTTCGTGCTTTATTTCTTGTGCTATAAAAAAAAGTGTTTCACGATGTTACGCGTTGCGTTTCAAGTTACACGAATTGATTTAACGTATTTGCTAGCATCCTTAAATGCCAATTACAGATAGGCACAATAAATAGAAAGTAAATTTTCATTTTAGAAATTCTTGTAATATCAATGACATGTTTTAACGGCGACGATCGGTGCGTAACGCCGATTGCCTTTACGTGTAATTTAGTATTTTATCTTTAAATCGCTCGTGGTTTTTTTTTTTATATTTATATTTTAGCCCGGAAGATTGTGTGTGGCCGCGTAATTGGATCGCTCCGGAGCAAAACTTTTAAATGATATTTTTCGTATTTATTTAATCTGAAATTTGGCAACAAATTTTATCGCTACGTAAGGGTATTGCGGCTAAGCGGGGAGTCGCTTTTAATTAAAATCCTTTTAAGGGTAATGGTCTCTTAGTTTAGATACAGAACAGATGTGCACCAAAATGAATGAGGCTTCGCGTGTATTCCGCCCCACTTTCGGATACACACTCGTGTCGAATAATCATTTTTCTTTCGCGTTCGTGCATATTGTATGGCCGAAATGATAAAAGTTTTAAATGCATTACTTATGTGAATGTTGGCATTACGAGAAATGCAGCTGACGCCGGTCACACAAGGCAGGCGAATCCTCCTCGGCAGGGGTCTTTTGTACGAAAGCAATATTCAGGTGAATTCAACTTTTTACTTATTCATCGGCTGCCGATCTGGAAATAGAAGTAGATTATACTTGAATGACGTCTAAGGAATCGATTTTCAGCGGAATTTTTCATTATATTCAAAGATTGCAATAGAAAATGTTTAGTGAACCATCGCCGCACGGAACGAATACTTGTAAGAGATCGCAGAATACATTTCACTGCATTGCTGCATAGATAGATTTAATCAAAAATTGAAGAATTGTTATTATTCTTCTCTAGTTTATAGACTATTAATTTTTAGTAGTAGCCTTAAGTAGTAGATTTTCTACAATTTTGGAACGTTTTCCATCTAGCCCTTCGCATTATGATAGTTATGATATCTCCTTTATCATTCTAAGCATTCCAAGAACAATTAATTAGTTGCGTGGTCCAGACTCGTAATAATAACACGTAAATAAATAGATATATTCCAGAATATATTAATCGAGAGTTGAATTTAATTGCAAAAGCTCATATAGGCATGTGTTTGAAGGCGGCTCGTCCATAAACACTGCGGAGCTGCAGCACCCCCGCAAATCGAGGAAAAATATATTGTTATATGGACGATAGTCCTGGCATCAGGGTTGGGACGTAAGTGTCTCTACTGGAGATCGCGTCGCGCTGCGACTCAGTGCAGTCGTACTGACTCACAGCTTCTTTGGGCTAGGTACCGCTTGTCAGTTATTTTATTGTTGTTAATATTATTTAGTATTTTTACCTCACTTTTTTATATCAATTTTAAATAAAATATAAGCTAAATACAGTGGAACCCCCAATTACACTACCCCGAATTACGCGCTGAGATGAAATATTTCGCCGCAAATCCCCCAATTGCGCGGTCGCATTCACATACAGTCAAACGTTGGCTAGCGTCTGTGATTCAACACGTGCCAGGCTATACGCACACAGCCGGACAGCTTCACTCCCCCAATTCCACAACTCCAAATAACACGGTCTGATTTTAGTGTTAGTGGGTGCTTAACTGTATACACTTCTAATTTTTAATACTCCGCAGAACCCCCAAATATTTTACCGACATAGAACCTTTTACAACAACATTGTGGTTTTCTCGACGTTCCTCTTAGCATTGAGTCATATGAATGATACATCGCTTAGCACGTATATTTTTATTATTCATCATTAAAATTATCTTGAATTGATTCATATTTTATGCAATAAATTTAAAATTCGTGGCAATTTTGATAATTTTATTTTTAAACCGTACCCGGGGTGAAATCGCCATAAAACCGACCCTAATAAATCTGAAAACGGTCTCAATTGAAGCATACATTGCCCGAGATTTTCAATATCCACGTATATGCGTATTGGTTTTTTTTGCATATATTTTGCCCAATAGATTTTCTACACGTAAACTTAAATTTATTCATCACGTGCCAAAATATTTATATACGGCGCTAAAAATTATATATTCATCTCGTTCGTATTCATATTCATTTTCTTCTTTATATCGGCCGGTCGCTAATAGATCTCGTCTGTTACAATTCCCGAGCCCCGGGGCCTTGAGATTTTGACCTTGTCTCGAAAGAGTTAATGACACCGCGGCTGCAGAAAATCCGCCGTGTTGTACCACCGATATTTCGATAGCCGATGGCGCTACTAAAAACATTTGCAACTATTTCGGATGTTTGTCGCACTGCTGAAACCGCGAAGAATCCGATCGGTGGCTATATATAATTGCGAATGTTTACGTTTCGATATTGGATAGCTGGACGCAGATGCACGACGTGCGTTTAGAATGTTGTAGGTTTCAGATCGGGATTTTCCTCGAAATAAACGTTGATCTAACATTTATCAAGTGGCTCTATTTATTTTCTGTGATTTTAATCTGCGAAACTGCTCGCTGCGACCGCATTAAGTTCTTGCAGATGGGCATTTCTGCTTTTTCATTACTTTGAGCTATCCTGAAGCAGTGCCGCGCCGATAGTGTCCGGCGCCTGTACCATTAGGGGGACCGAAAAGTAATCAAAAATATTTTTGCTCGAGAAAACATTTATTTATTTAAAAAATCTTAAATAATTAATCAACAACACTTTTTGCTGGCGTAAAGGCAGTTGTTCGATTTCCTTTTTAAAAAGTCCTTTGATTTGTCATTGAAAAACTTTTCCAAATGCGTTTTCACTTCTCCGACATTATTAAATGTTTCACCACTTAACACTTTATGAGCCGTTCACGCCAAAAGGCGTGATTTTGTAGCCAAGCGTTTATGAGCCGTTAACGCCTTCTGGCAAAGAGGCCTTCACCGCGCCTTAGTGTTTTCACGAAGCCATGCACAATGTATTTCTGCTATTTGACCACAGATGGATACACGTGCATGTTAGTTGGATTATCATTACATGAAACCATGCGGCCCCCAGGCTAGGTTTGATGTAAAACTTTGCGACTCATAAAGTGTTAATGTATGATCTTAAGGATCCCTTTTTTATTATTGACCAAAACAGATCGTTTTTTTATGAGCCCTCGTTTCATTTACTCGAGCTGTTCACAATACACTTTCGCTGTAGCGATCTGACCAGGTTCAAGTAATTCATGGTGTATAATTCCGGGAAAATGTCACTACACACAAACAAGGACCGTCTTTATTGTTTTTGATGATTGAGGGGTCGGAACAGGTACTTCTTCAGAAAAAACCACTGTTTTTTTCGTACAGGATTATTGTGTAACACCCACTTCTCATCTTCAATTACAATTGGCCGCAAAAACGGATCGACTTCATACCGAGACAAATGAGACGCGCAGATGGTACGCCGTTGATCGCAGTCTCCGTCAATTCATGAGCAACCCAAATCCCGTGCCTGTACAATTTTCCTATGCGACGCTGGATGATCCTCAACTGTAGACCATGGACAGCCAATCTTCAATGATAACTCCTCAATTTTTTGACGAGGATCTGTATTCACCATCGCCTTCAGGATATCATCATCTAATTTTTGGGAACATCTTTGAGATTCCTATTTCCATTCATTTCAGAATATCCCCTGAAGTATCAAAAAAAATAGTATACAATGACGTAAGTGTGCTTATTTTATTGTCGGCCTTAAAATCTTTCCCTCTTAGTAAAAAAATAAATAAACCGAAAAATAAATTTACAACCATAGCAACAAAACTTACATGTTTGCGGGAGGGACCGTGTCTCGACACAAACTAACTGTGAGCTCATCGAAGAAGTTTTGATTACTTTTCGATCCCCCTAATACTTTTTCTACAAAAAAGCATCCTATGGAAAAGAATTCGGAAATTTCAATCAATTTTAAGTAAGTGAAATAAATTAATATTTATTAGTTTTCATTTTTTCCCTACTGGCGTCTCTCGGCGCACCTAATCTTTCGGCGCCTGTGTGCGCCGCACAATTGGCCATGTGGACGGCGCGCCCCTGCCCTGGAGATTTATCGCGAAGCGCGTAGTGTACGCAGCGCAGGCAACGGATTGATCACCGCGCGTGCCGTTCAAGTTGTTTGATGTTCTTTGCGTAATTGCCTTCGGCCGGATATTATATTCCAGTATCAAAATTAAACATATGGATATAGAACCAGGAATTCTCTGCCGTCGTCGCATGCATGACCATCCGCAAAACGTTCGTATTGTTGTTATAAAACACGAGTTGCGCAATGCGCGATCTGAATAAAATTAAAATAAATTGTGGCCAGTGTGTGTTGTGGCGCTAATGGACGCTGTCGGTGTCGTAACGCGTTTCTAGCGATTGTGCGCCTTGCGGCCGGTCGCCATGTTTATTATTATCGCGGATCGGCGCCGAGGTGCCATGTGCTCTGCCCCAACATCGGCTCTGGGACAAGTTCAATGGCATCATTTTTTACGACGGTGAACCGGCGGCCACTGCATGCAGCCGAGGTGAGAGATGCTGCGTCTCTGCGTCGCTGCGCGTGCGCAGATGAATATTCATCTCTGATATTTTCCACGGTGTCAACCGCGGCTGGTCTGCAGGAGTCGAGGCTAATGCAACTGCTGTTACAAATCGGCAACTCGCAACAAATTGATTAAGAAAAACCTTTTTATCCACAACATTTCAATTGAAATACCTTGATCTCTTATTCGAAAAATTATGAAGACGACGAAGACTATGAATCCAGGGAATTCTTTATAATCCTGGGGGGTATGTAAGTGTTAGAGGTCCATTGCGTCCCCATGCCTTATGAAATTATTTATGTAGGTAGTTTGGCGCGTTGGAATTAATTAATTTAATGCCATCTATCTTTCGTTGAACAAATAATATAAATTTCAATCCAACTGAAATAACATTAAAATTAACCAGTATCATGGTTTGACGCTGTAGGGAATATTAGTATAAGTCTACTCATTCTCCCTGCATCTTTAGAATCTTTATATGGTTGAATGGCGCTTCGGAATCTTTCTGTTATGCCATCCATCCATCGTAGTCAAATAAATAAATATGCAACTATTAGATATTCAACTTATTTTTTTATAATGCGTGAAAATTTGGTGAGGGTGAATGTGACGCATGAATGTTTCAGTTGTGACTCATTATTTTTTCTTGGCGCTACACACCAGGAAGCGATTTCTTTGCGATGTGTTTGGATTTAAGCAACCCAATGCGAGCTGTTACAATTCTGGATTTTCCAAACCGATCCAGTTGCGAATGCCTTTTGATTTTCCTCTTCACTTTCTTGTGGTCCGACCAGCGAGTATTCAGGTGTATGGTCATCTCCACACTAATGGACACTTATAGTCTGCCTGTCCGTTGTCCACTTGATGATTTTGCATGCTGTGTCTGATTCGTAGAGAAACGAGATTGACAGGGAAGCAAGACGGTTCGAACATCGTGTGAGACAACGTAAACGACGTCGTGATGAGAGCAGGGGGCGAAATCTGGCCCTCGCTGCGATATATGTCCTGATGAGCTCATAATGCGCGGGGGTTGGGCGGGCCTAGCTTTTCCAGGGCCACGCAGACCTTATTACGCTTATTTTCCGACCTAGTAGATCTTTGCGTGTGACGTAGTTCCTGTATGTATGATTTGAAGATGATAATACTTCGGTCCCCAATAGATTTGTTAGAAGTATTGCATCTCACGTTGTCCAGAAGCTCCTATTCGTTGTGAAGATTTGAAGTACGCTATCATACGCTTGCCGCTAACCCAGTCACTGATGTTCCATAATCCTATCGCTTTCCTTTAATTTTGTGTTATATTATGTATCTGTATAATGCAATAAACAGTAGAAACGAGACAAATTTTCTATAAAATTTAAGAGAAGCATGGAAAAAATACAGTCAACCCTCCTATAGAGCGGCGAGTGGGGCAGTTCCTCCTATAGTGCTCTTGTGTGAGCGCCGTTTTCTACAAAACAAATTAGTTGACAACAAAATATAACACACTCGCATGAAAACGAGTGAACTAGTCTGCTATAGGATGAATTTCTATAGCGCGGTCCCTATCCCGACGCTATATGAGGATTGATTAGCCACTACCTTCCATAGCTTATCCATGGCGCCAAGATGAACTTGTTATTTTATTGAGATATTATTTGCAACAGATAACTTTAGTTGTAAAATGATCGAAATGAAAAAAAATCTTGCCGGGGGTCACCGGTGACCCCCATGGCGTGTTAAAGGATTATGATGTGGATCGCTCATTGCATGATCATGCTAATATTCACTAATGATTAATGTCCACAATTAAATTAAATGATTTTAATAACGAATGTTTTAGCGCTTCTCTAATGAGTCTTGTGACCTGTGCCCTTGCAAATTTGACGCATGCGATACCTTCATTATTTAGACGTTCAATATCAAATGGAAAATGTTTGTACGGACTTGTTACAAAGTCATTATACACATTTTTTAAAAATTCCACCGTGCAAGTCGATCGCGGCCATAATCGGCTCAGCTCGCGGAATCGTTCAATAACCGTGAAGGTCAAAATATCGGTGCTCACGATGATTCATTGCAAATTGTACGAAAAATGTCATGGTTTCCCAAAGTGGTTCGGCCGTAATCCGATTGTTCGCTTATAATTACGTCGATTTCGCAACTTTGGCGCCGGCTAAGAGTTTAGATTGATATCATTTCTTCAAAATTAACGGCAGGAACTTTCTGGAATGGCTTAATTGCTAGCGTGTCTCTACTCTAAGCCCTTTGAAATGTGTATAAACTTTGGCTAGGCTCGAATTTGTGTACTTTACGCGTACGCGGAGAGGCGGGATTGCGCAAATTGCTATAAAATATTTAGTAATACAATAAAAATTCCCTTTGCGTTACATTTTTATGTAGGGCGAGGGGTCGTTGTCGGCAGCGAATTAATATTTTTTGATACCAGGTGTTCGTGAAAAGACCCCTCTCAATATCGAAGCTTTGCGTCCGTTTCATTACTCTTAAAACAACATTTCAATTATTTAATAATCGTATGTATATTTCTCTTCGGCGTGGATATTTGAATTCTGACCTTTCGGCCGCAAGTAAAATGTGTTCGCCAAAAAATATAAGGCACGTTTAAATCGTGATCAGAATTTAATTACGTTCCGAGTCTCGAAGGTCATTTTCCTCATTCGTATTCGCATCACAGTTTTCGATCTGCTTTCACTCTCGAAATAAAATCTCCCAGGTTACACTCCGTACGCACGTCCGTGTGCCGCGTACATTATTCCTCATTTTTCTATTTGCCTCCCGAAATTTTATTCCCGATATCCGCGTCTCACTATAATATAGTTAGCCAGTCAGGAAATTAGATTCGACCCGAGACGCCGCCGCCCTGGAAGTAAGCGGATCTCGTTATGATCCGTTACAATCCGTTATTATCCGTTATCCGGGATGATCCTCTTGGGGTGTTATCCTCGTTGAGTCCATTTTCTGCTCCGGCGTAGGTGGTGTAGTAGCCATGGGAATTTATAGCAATAGCGTTCGGTTTGGCTCGGGATTTCAATAGCGGCCAGAGCGCCGTTGCGGCAACGTTGGCTCAACGTTAATTTATCTTAACCTAGCCGTGCCAATGGGGTATATTTGGGACCCCAATTTTTTAATTTTTCTCGAATAACTCTTAATAAAAAATCCTACGTGTCACAAACATTTTGTATTCGTCTAAAAAGGTCATAAATACTCATTGACCTTTATTGTCTGCAATTGCGAAAAAATAAATACAACAATATGTTTTTTATTGGCACGGGCGCAATGTTTTTTCTCACTCGCATCCGATATGATGTGCAAGTGCGAGTGATACCGTACTAGTGACACGTGCGGCGAGAGATGGCCGCGTGCTTCAGTCTGCGGCAGGACATATGACTTACGCGTCATATTCATTAGTTAAAAAATCCAAGTATCGACCAAATTATGAAGGATAACACGAATAACTATTTTATTCTTAGAATAATCCATTTTTTAGCATTTTAAGTCAAGATATTGATGAAAAATTCAGCAATATCTTGACTTGAAATACGCAGGGTCTATTTTCCATTGTCTATAGACCCCCTTCGGTCGACACGGTTGTTTTCGAGCCTCCGTGACGGATCAGCTAAACGTGTGCGATAAATAAAAATGCACAATTTGAATAATGACGCTAGAATATATTTTTGTTAATACTACAATACACTCTAAAATTTAACATAATTTGATAAATGGAGTGTCAAGCACGAAATCTATTCAGTGATCTCCTCCGGCTGGTTCTTCGCATTTTCCATATCTTCGTAAATCTTGGCCACTTGCGGCAACGCTCTGTCCTCGTAGTACGTTTTCAATATCTGAAACAAGAAAATTCACGTTCAGTGCAATATAATATTTATGGCAGTCAGCCGAGAAGTGACGCAACCCGCAGATTGCATATTTGTATGTAACAGTTTCGACTGACTTGACATGCATTTCGCAGAATGCTGAAATCACGGCGCATAGTCCGCAGTTAAGCCGGACTGATTCGTTTTAATGAAGACGGGGGGTTACGCCACCTCAATCAGCATCACTCCCAACAGTGTAATGCATATTTATAATTAGATAAATTCAACATAATTTAACCGTTGTGTGTAGTACACATGTGTTTTTTTATGAAAAAAAAAACATGGAGGAATTACCGTGTCATTGAAAACGTTTGTAAGGTTTCGTTTCACGAGTTTCGTTACAGGATTTAAAGAAGGCGTACAACTGAAAGCAAGCTGAGGCCGCTGCTAATGAGCTTAGTGTGTAATTGCTCGGTTTCTATAAGAAGCATTTTGCACTGGGATGCTTCACAGAATTAACGCTTTCGGCATCCACTTAATATTGTAATTTGCATAACTTTGAGAGTAATTAATTAATAAAACTAACTAAAATCGATCCATCAACGCTGACTCAATGATTCAAGACCCGACTGATTAGAGAGATCGAATGAACCTGGTTAATACGCGAATGAATGGTTCAGGATGACTTTATTGAAAGGTACTTCCGCAGAATTATTCGATAATTGTGTGGAGCAAAAATGTGAAGCGTTCTTGGGGCTGCTTTCTCACTACACTGCGTTTAATCTCTCTATCCATCTTTTGTTTTACTATCCTGCTTAGCGCTGTTTCACTTAGCGCTCGCAGTGCTAAAACGTTTAAACCTTATATTCGTATGTTAATGCATTGTTTGCGAACAATGTATACTTAGATTCGCAACCAAAACAATTACATATTATACGCACTGCATTGTGTATCAGACTTAGTACCACCGAAGATTAAAAGAAAATTTACAAAAAAAATCTACATATACAAATAGAAGCGATTTAGTTATAGTAAATGAAAAATGAATTTCAAGATCTAGACGTATATATTTAAAATATTATTCCTAATACTTTCCACTGTATAGTGTTATTTTTTAAAAGATTTACACGTAATGAAGCTGTGTTATACAAAAAGTACAATATTAGAAGTACAGATTCTGCTTGATTTGGTCCCCATTTTATCGGGACATCCGGCTATTTTGAAGTTATAAAAAAT
Source organism: Philopotamus ludificatus (assembly GCA_022495035.1). Lineage (NCBI taxonomy): Eukaryota > Metazoa > Arthropoda > Insecta > Trichoptera > Philopotamidae > Philopotamus > Philopotamus ludificatus. Next base: position 37,282 of record JAGXCT010036672.1, on the reverse strand, counting down.
ATACTATATATTGTGATAACTCAATTCTGACAAATAACTTAACTAGGACACTACCGAAACTTTTTTAGATCCTCAGAATCTACATCTATAATATAACGCAGTTGTAAGCATTTGGTGGTAATCGGTGGCGGCTTGTGTATTAAATATTTGGATAGGATATTTCAAAAGTAACTTGGTATGGAAGGCGTGGGACTGCTCTGGGTCGCAGCGCAACACAGCGCTTAGCGACGAGAATTGACGAGCCGCCCCTGGTCGTAATATTAGAAACGTGTTTTCAACTCCTAACAGCATATGTAATTTTAGATCATCTTTTTCAAAACTAAACTTACAATTATTGTGTAGCTCAATATACTACTGTTTTTATAAAGAACAGCTGATATCTACCTTGAATATAAAAGTAATTATCTGAAAAATTATGTCTAAAGATGTTTATGTATTTAAACACCATAAAAAATAATAATGAATACTACTAAATTTCAAATTTTAATTGATCCATAATATGAAAATTGTTACAAAAACCACTTGCCAACACGTGTTACTGGTACAAATTAGTGGTTTAAACTAACAATTATTTATTGATTGTCTTCACACACATCTAAAGTTGCCATAAACCATTATTCATAAACAATTGAGCATAGCCATTAAATACACGTCCGTAACTTGAAGGTGACTTTTAATTTAAGAGAACGGTAGTAGTTTCTGGATTAAGCCATATTGCAATTCCTAAAGTAGTAATAACTAATTATTACAGTATGTACTTCAATATTTTTTAATAATAAAATCAGAAATATATTATTTTCCCCTAAACTTTGCTTAGGGGAATAGGACAACGTTTTTGGGTCTGATGTGTATTAAGCGGAATCTAACGTACTAATTTATGAAAACGTATGATTCGAAATAAAATACTCGAAAATATGTCGAAAAACCACCTGATTTAACACCTGCTATCAATCTGTCGAATCCGTTTTCGTGTACTACTACTACTATAACGTGTTTACAAACAATATGATAATGAAAAATATCTTAGATTTTAACATTAAATTGATTTTGATTCATTTTGAAGCCCTTAGCCCACGTTAAGATGATGCCCATGGTATATTTATTAAACTTGATGCTTTATTTATACAAAAGACAGCGTGAATATGTATTCTTCGTGAGTTGGCACCCTAATGTCTGTGGGATTCGTGACCATTCTTGTTCCGAATCTCTGCATCTCAGCTACTACAGTCATTGCATCAGACAAAGCATCCCAAATGCTTCAAGAAAGTCTGACAAATGTACACCGTTGGTTATAAATGTGGGAAATTATACCAAATCAATGTCGGTCCATATAACGTCGGCCCTAAGAAAGGGATACTGTAAGCATCGATGTGGAGCCACTGCCCCAGACAGACTCAGTTAAATACCTGGGAACATGTTTAGATCGCTGTATAAACTTTAAAAACATATAACGAACAAGAGAAAGCAATTAAGGATTAAATTGCCAAATCTACACTGGCTCATTGGACCGTACTCACAATTATTCCTAAATAATAAACTGCTTATATATAAACCCATATTACGTCCGACCTGGACTTAGTCCAGGTCTATCTAATAGATATACCTGGACTTGTGGTATTCAAAACTGAGGCACAGCAAAATCGGATGCGGATGCACCTTGGTTTGTGCCTAACGATTTAAATGACTTAAAAGTCCCCTCTGTGATAGAACAAATCGAGTTCTACACAAATAAATATAACCTAAGACTAAAAAATCATCCTAACAAACTGGCATTACAGCTGAGAGAGGAAATTTCAAGTAGGAAAACACTTTTTAAAAGGACCAGAACATTCGGTATTTAAAAAAGCCTGAATAAGGCCCCAGCGATGAATTCTTCATCAATATCCTTAAAAAATAGTTATTCATAATATATATTAGTAGAAAAATCCAAAATATAGACAAAATGACACGCACACGGCGACGTCCCGCCACAGACTGAGCCGCACGCCGAGTTCTCACGGCACGTGTCTAGTACGAGAAAATATTAAAATTAAAAAAGCTTGAGATTAAATTTTATTTAAAAATTGTTTTGTAATAAATGCATCCGTTTGCTTAGAACTAGCGCTAATTGATTTTGCAAAATTAATTGCTGAATTTTCGGAATCGTGTTATTACAAAACCGCGCAAACAGAAAGTCCCGTATACATTTAATTATTTCTGCAGTTTTTCCATGTCTATTTCTGTGTTCAAATTCGTCCTCTTGTAGATACATCACGCAGGTATGTAATGATAGTTCACCTGACACGTATTCCGCCGCCAATTTACATTAATAGAAAATATTTATGGGAGAGCGGCAACTAATAAATCCCGTGCTAATAAATGCGTGCGCCTCTCCCGGTATGCCAGATAGGAATCACTGGCACGGACGCGCTCGTCACACGGAAGTCCGATTGCACACAGCATCGGGGAGATTTGCCGATGATTCGCCACATTGTGCGTTCATGGCCATCGATGACGTGCGCGGCCCGGCTCGTTCGATTACTTGCGGATCGACGGAGTGACTCCGCGCCGGAGCGAAGGGGGGAGAGAAAACCGGGTAGGCTGTTGTTTTGAATTTTCGCATTGGCACCAACATAGTTTTGGAATGTGGCCAGCGGGTGCTTGGGATTCGGAGCCAATGTTTCAACTCGCTCGGACCCGCGGCCCGCCGCGTGCGCTCCTCTCGCTCCGACACCGTCCGGGGCTTCCAGCCGGGTAGTATCGATTGTCGGAGTTGTGACGTAAGAACTCTTCCCCTTTACTCGCCGGTGAGTAACAGGTGTGAGCACGTTGTATGTTCAGGGCTGGGGCCTCGCCGAGTTAAATATAATTTTACACACGTCAAAAATGTCTCCATATTAAACGTTGTTACCGCGCTCCTCTCGCGCCTTGTTTGCCCTCGGTAAATAAATCCTTTTTTACAAGGAGCGAAAAGAGTCGACGCTCCAAATAAGCAAATGTTTACAGGGCCCCGTGTGAAGCGGCGGTTGTTACGGATGCATCGTGAATCTGAGGTAAATACCGAGCGAGTAATAATTGTTTATTCTGCGCATTGCCGATGTTATCATTCAATTGTTGGCAGAGCTGTGATTTATTATCGATTGCAGATTTAAAAGCAGCGTGTATAGCAATCGATTTCGGTGCGGTTGTTGGTGTCGTCATTTCGACGCTATTTGTTCTCGCAGAATAATTTTCTTAGCGTTTCAACGAAGGTCGTGCCGAGCCATTTTGTTTGCGTACATATTGTGTGTCGAGAAGACACTCGTTCGCTTCCCTCATTGTGTTAAAAACAAAGAAGCGTGCCGCGTGAATTTGGAGGACGGCCTCAACGACCCTCGAGATGTGCCGCCGCTTGCAGAGATGACAAGGATGTGCAAATAAAGTAACTGGGGAAACTGCTGAGTGGCCGACACTTCGCACCCGCGGGATGGCGGCGCGACTCCGCCCTTTGTGCTTTTCTTTTGTGCCCGCCATTGTCGACCCCATATTGAGGAATCTATTGATATCGCCGATATTAACAATCTGGCGGGAGAGACCGAATATCAATTTTGTGTAATGAACCAATATCCATTGTGTCACAGAGGGCGGACACAATCAAATTAAACGTACTTGGAGTGTTGGCCGTGCTAAGCGTAACACTCTCCTTAAGAGAAATAAGTTTTTCGCCTTTCTTTCTCGGATTTATTTTCTTTGGTTAAATGTTAAATGTTACTTTTTTTAACCTAGCCGTGCCGATGAGTCTAAGTTTTTGATTTTTCTCGAATAATTCTTTTAATATATATACTACATGTCACAAACTTTTTGTATTTGTCTAAAAAAGTCTAAATAATACATATTATAAAAGAAAACGAACGTCGCCATTCTATTTGCACAGTTTAACTTATATAAATTGTTTAGAAATTTACGATTCCATATGAATTTGCTATTAAAATTTCATACAGGGTGCAATGCTGCTGAAAATATGAATTCGAGGTAAAAAAAATATTTTGTCAACAATAAGTGATTTTACAAATCACACAAGATCCAATTTTTTTGGGCAGTGATGGCTAACCTATGAGATGCATATCAAAGGTGATACGTTACTTTGGATGTTACGCATCGTTTTCACAAGTACCAATACGGTAAAATCCGATACCAACAGTGGTAGAAGATACACATTCAATGCCAGCAGAGATTTAGAAAAAAGCAGCATACCAAGACGGCTTGTGTCCCCGTGGTATGGACACAAAAGAGGAGCCCTCATGTCTAGTTTGAGACCCAGCTTCCTTTGTCCTCGACTAGGCCCATACGCTCAGCGAGTGAGTGTCTCGTAGCTGGCAAATAATGATGATAAATGATAACTAGAGATACGTGATTATCGCATTTTGCGATAAATGCGACATAGAAGCGATAGAAGCGATAAATGCGATATAATTGCGAAATTTTCCATATATCGATTTTCTTGAAGAATGACTAAAGAGAACAAAGATGAAACACGAAGAATTCGGCAATGCTGCCCTTCAATCAATTTGGTGTCCTGCAGATAGCGTTGACGCAGAACGGTTTTTTAGTACGTACAATTTAATTGTTAATTAAATTATGTATAAATTAGACTTTTTAACTTCAAATTCGTAATTAAGAAATAAACGCGAAATAGATGCTAAAATTTGTCATTTTAAACGCTATTTTTTTAAAAAAATAGATGCTAAAATACGTGTCTCTAATGATAACAAAGCTAGCAAATTAATAGCTTCGCTAACCAAAATAATGCACATTGTATTGTACATATTTAAACGAAATTGTGATCCATATAAAAATAAATTATAGAATAGGATAGAAATGAAGTAAATTACTATTACAGTTAAACCCCCACTAACACTAAAATCGGGACCGTGTAATTGGGGGAGTAAGCCGTCCGGCTGTGTGCGTATAGCCTGGCACGTGTTGAATACATGCTAATATTGCTTTGACTGTATGTGAATGCGACCCAGCGCAGTTAGAGGATTTACGTCAGATATTTCAACTCGGTGCGTGTTCAGATGAGTGTAGTTGGGGTTCCACTGTAGTATTTTTATTTGCTTGCTATTACTTGGGATTTAGCCTAAAATGCTGGATGTCTCGACAAAAATCGGTGTGCCAATTAAGCGGAATCGACTGTATTACTAGATGTGACACCGCACCCAAGTTAAGTTAGGTTTTTTCCCGTATTTTAACACACTGAGCTCATAATGTTGGCCATCACTGTTTTAAGACGACGCGTTTTGATATCGAATGAGTAGTAATACGCAATAAAATATTTATTTGTGTCGACCCTGATTTGAATTATCTCAAATTTATTCTGAGGCATTTATAACAAAATAAGATGCGTGTATACATTTGGCAATCTCGGCGAATATCGATGAGAATGGCGAACCCCTTGGCGTTGTTCCTTTCGAGCACCCAGTAATCTCTATTGAATCAGCCTATTCACGCAAAAAAGTGTCTGAGAGCATCTCGAACGGAGATCGCGGCGTTGAGGAGCAGCACCCTCAGACACCACCCCCCGCCCCGCGAGGCATGCCTGCCTCGTCGGCAAATCTTTCCATGTTTATTATTGCCGACGCGGGTCGTATATTCGGATGCGGTGGCCCTAACTCAGCTTGTCGAGCTATTCCGGGAACAATGAAAATGGCGCTCCGTGTGATAAGGCAAGCGAATAATTAATTAGGGTCGCATTTTAAACACTTCCGATTGGACGGCGCTTACGCCCTCCTCGGGTCCGAAGAAATCGAGAAATATTATTGCAGACGAGTAGTAGATACGACGACCCCCGCTTGGATGTTGCGCTGTTTGATATTAGTTATGGAAGACCTTCCATGCGAACGAAGCGCTCTCGGGAACGATTTAACTAATCCGTGTTCACAGAAAGTGATTCTGTGTTATTCACATGAGAGACAATAGTTTTCGGGGATAATTCGAATCTTATGTAAATAGCATTTATGAAGAATACATTTATGTGTTTAATTCGCAAGTGACATCATATTTTTTTTGCATTACATTTGCATGTAATCTTGGAAATTAGGCAACAATAAATTGTCTTAATAGTGCAGATTTTATTTTGTTCTTATGTTGGCAAACAAGTCCCTGAGATATCTTGACATTGGTAGTTGCTGTCGAAAAGGTTTCAGTTGTTTGGTGTGCTTGACCATTTATAATTGTAGAAAATGTGGAAAGAATTTTTAGTGGGCATCCAACATGACTAATCCGACATGATCCTCTACGATTTTCACTGTTCCCGAAGATGAAAAAAAATAAAGAACGACGTTTTGCCAACATTGAGGAGATTTAGATATAATCCCTGATAAAGCTAACCGCCATACCAAAAATTGTATTCTAGATGTTCTTTAAAGATTCGATAAAGCGCTGTCACAAGTGTATAATGTACAGGCGGTTTTTGTCATCATGTATTGATGATCAACATCAAAACAACGTCCCTCTGAGTTATTTAAAGCATAAATATTGGAAAACTATATAAAAATAAGATTCTAACATGAATGTTTTAAGAAAGTAATGTCTGGTTTGACATTCAACGTAGACGAGACGAGACAGATTTATTTTGGAAAAAATGCCTAATCATACATTTGTATCTTACGAAGAATCAGTTGCCCCTGGACATAAACCTTCTAAAAACCAATCGACATTGCGTCTTGGTAGAAATTTAATGGTGATTTCAAATTGAAGTCAATATTAATAAACAAACAGAAAATCCGATAGCATTGAAAGGAAATGATACAAGAATTGCTTCCCGAATATTTAGATATCAAATAAGAAGGTCTGAATTACTACGTTATTTAAAGATTAGTATATTTTTCATTTTGTGGCGACTGTTAAGAAATAATATAAAGATAAAGAATATTATTAATCTTTACAGGACATCCAACATCTCTGCAGAATTTACACCCGAAAATCAATGTTGAATTTCTTCCTCCTAATGCTACCTGTCTCATACAGCCATTTTAATAATATATTAAAAATAAATATGTTGATGTTTTTACATCCCTCTATTTTTGAACATACAATATTCGTACATTTTCAACAGGCTATTATGTGCGAAAGTCGAGGACCGCGCCTGTATCTGATGAATAAGTATAGATTTTTTGAGAAAAATAAAAATTCCGTGTATTTTTATTATCAAATCTCATATGTTTAATAGCCATTGCATATCCATTTATCTTGGAGGCAAAGGATTTATAGCAAAATTGCGGTATATTGAATAGCGGAATATATTCTCCTCGTGTGTTAGCATTTTCCATATCCGCTAAGGTGTGTTTACGATCGGATTTCTTTTTGCATTATCGTGCGCCATGAAAAGAAAAACTATTCAATTCGCGCAGCATCCATAATGTTTTATACATATTTGACACGGAAGAGAAATCCTTTGTATGCAATATTATTATAATGCGAAACGGAATAACATTAAGCAATCAAGGAAGAATAATTTCGAAAGGAGCCGGGGCGTTAATCTTGCGCCATGAATTTTCCATACGTGAAAATCTATTGTCTTTTCGCTTTATGCAAATTCGTGCGTCTGTCTGCCCGCCTTTCAACGCGTACCCATCGAAGCATTTTGCAGACAACACCATTGTCGACGGCATCGCAAACTTTGATTGACGTTCATTCTATAGCCACGCATAATCCGATAGTTTTCGGAACGATTCGCGTTAATGTCGGCGTTTGACGATGTGTGGACGATCTCTCGCTCGTATTGTGGACGATCGTACGTGTTCCGGCATCAGCCGGGAGAGCACGTTGATCCATATCTTACCGCTCTTATTATGGAAATTGTATGCGGCCGCTTTCATTACCGAAGTATGTACTCGAATATTAGACGTGCCGCCAAATAATGAACTGATCCATCGCGGTTCTCCATGTACATATTTATTTTTTTAAAGGAACAAAACCCCCAACTCCTTTCCGATCCTTTCGATTTATCTTTTGAATCGGAAGCACGCGTATGGGATACGTCCTCGGGGAGTGTGGGGCCCGCCGAAAAAATGCGCAATATCTGAAATAAGTATCTATTGTGTGTGTGCGTGTGTATGTTATTCAAATTGTATCTGAAATTGGTATCGGCTTCTGCGTAATCATTTACATACATCCAGAAATAGTTTCTCTCTTTGAATTTGTTCGATTTGTGTACATAAACTGTAAAAGTAACACGCGATATCATTGAAATTTTATTTATAAAGATTGATGATGATTTTAGATATAATAAATGATCTAAACATGAATTTGATATCGCAATAAGGTGATAGTATTTCTTTACATTTGCATCTTTTTTTGATTTGTGAATTCGAAACTCATAGTATCATTAAAATCAGTGGTTATTAATCCTGTATGAAGAAAATTGAAGTATAATTATAATTTAACCGGTGTCGTGGTTTGACACTGAGGGGAATATTAGTGTGAGATACTCATTCCCCTTGCATCTTTAGAATCTACATTTTAATTGATATAATCATTTTATAAAAAAAATCTTATGACTAAATCGATGACATTCTTGTTGAATGTAAATTATGATTTAAAAAAACCCCCCGGGTCACTCCCACAAGTTCCAAACGCTCCTCACGCTTGTCAGCTATCGATTGATTCGATATCAATTTATATTCGTCAATGGATATTGGAATGTTAATAAAAAAAACATAATGTTCCAATATTGGAACATTGAACAAAAATGGGTTAAATTTATTTTGGTGGTTTTTTTCGACTAGTTCAGTTATTATTTTTTTAACGATCAAAGGCAAAAATTGTCCATCTCTTGGTTGAATAAATTTTAGCTCGAGCCCTTTATAATCAAAGAAACCTTAGACGTGCGTACTATATAAGACTCGATTGAACCAATGTTGTTATGAAATATTGATGTTAAATAACAAGCGGTTTTAGTTTCCATGATTACTTCACAATTCGTGCGGAAATACTTCTCGTCAAATAATGAGTTTGAAGGTGCAATCGTTATACCTAGATTAATTAATGAATTGTGCGGTAAGTCCAATTTTTTCAGAGGTTCGTCCCGTATTTCTTAAAAAAAATCGTATAATGATATAGAAATATTGGAAAAAAATAATATGAAAGAATTAGTATGTTATCTTTCGTCTCCCGATCCCGATCAATTCAGAATTTTTAAGGGTAAAAATAAATTCATTGCATAATTCATAACCAATCCATTGATGATTTTTTAAAAAAAAGATTATACATTAGTTGTATTGATCGCGGATTGAGTGGCGGTTCGTGTGTAAAATATTTGGGGTGATGCAAAAGATTAAAAAATATAAAAAGTCTATATCAAAAGTGAACCGGCTGTATGGACTGCGCAGAACTGCTCCGAGTCGCAGCGCTAAGCAACGAAATCCCCCACCCCGTTGTCGCCCCGCATCCATCCAATATACGATGATGCTAGATAACATTAAATTTAAATTCAATTTATATTTTTATATACATAATATATAATCAATAGATATATATTAATGTATAAAAATATATTTTTCTCAATTTGCTTGTGGCTGCTGCAGCTCCGCAATGTATATGGACGAGCTGTTAATCCCTGAAGAAATGATTGGCCCTTTGTAATCATGCCTCGCATGTTTTTTCTTTCAATGCCTTCAACTTTTCTGTTAGTAAAACCTTTTAAGGCCTTAATGAGTTTAAGGATTTTATAAAAATATAAAAAAAATATTAATAAATATTTTAAATTTCTCTAAGAAGTCATTTTCCGAATTTCATCATTAAAAAAAAAGATGACAAAAATCAATTGAGAGCATTTTTGATTAAAAAAAATCGCTAGATTTTAGCTAATAAAACCTTTTTTTGATTATTAGTATTATGGTGTCTCCCGACACCATAATACTTTTTAATATATGTATAAGAATTCGTAAAAATGAGGCTGTACTCCATCGTTTATCATATTATATTGCAAAAACTTATTTCTGCAATATAAACGATGCGGTTTTAAAATTATGCGGTGCATGTTTCATGCAAATTCCTAGTGTTTTAATACGTAACTCAAATTTATGTTGAAAATTTGCTATGAATATGATACGACGCCATAATGAAATGGGTCTTCAATTTTTAATGATTTAAATAATTTAAAATATCGATATTTTTTATGCAAAAAATGATAATTCTGTTAAAAAAACGTCTTTCAGATTTTTCAGATACACTGTACGTCACACTGAATTCAAATAATAATAAATTAATTCACATAAGATATAAATCATCATTTGTTATATAAATTTAAATAAGACTCCTCTATTTAGTATATGTAAATAGTTTTATATTTATGATTCAATGCTGAAAATATAACCTTTGTTGTTTCAGCTTTGAAACTCTTCTGGAGCAGTGCCATTTTTCTGTATTATGAAGTCAGCATAAATGCATGCATTTGCAGAGCCGTACAAATAATACGATTTAATACAACAAATATGCGACTCGATCTGGAAATGATGGCATGATTTATTAACATACTTAATTTGCGACGGCATACGAAATCGGATGCTGTGTATCTAATCTAGATCAATTAATTAAAAATGAGCGTTTATGCAACCGAACGTCGTTGTTTGCTGGACAACAACGCGATGATAAATTGAGTTTTGACCGAAAATATGCATATAAATTAATATCGTGTCTGGTAAACGCTTAAAGAAAAACAGTACGAAGAAAACGTTTTTGTGGCCGTCGTGTGTATTTGAATTGTTAATTCGGTTATAATGGACGGAAGGCGTCTGCTGCAACATCTTGTCGCATATTTGATTTTTGAAAGACGCAGACTGGATGTTTTTTTTACTTGTCGCCGTCGACAACTTTTTAATAAATTGCATAATGATAAGAAATATTTAAATTCGCCTATATTTTCACAGTAAATGAATATTTGTTCGATCCGCGCGAGAAGGGGGCTTCTTCATCTTATCGCAAAGTGTCGGAAGTGAAGTTTCGGGGACCGGATACACCCCTTCCACCGCGCAACGGAACTTGTCAGTCTTTATTGCCTTCTTATATAAAGATTAGAGCGGAGATAAATACTCGAGTTTCGCGACGCGATATTTACGCATAATAATTTTACATAAAATTTAATATCGCGTAGTCGAGTGTGCATAGGACATGCTCACGTTTTGCTGTGTCCGTTATTTAGGTACTCCCCGAGAGCACTTACATCCCTGGAAAGCTCCAGTCATTGTGGGATTCATTAACTGGGAGGCCGGGGTTACGCCCAAAACTTGTCCGAACCAAAATATATTTTGCTGACCGTGCTGAAAAAAAAATTGGTCGCTCAGGAAAATTACTTTTACGGCTTTCTCATCGGAAACATTTTTTTGTGATACCGATACCAACCGCCGCTGTCGTCTTTTACACGCATTAATCTTAAAATTTTGCGATTTTTTTCGCTGATCCATCAAGTTTAGCAGGGAAAAAAGACGGACGGTATCTTGTTGCGAAGAAAATGTGAGATTTTCGCATGAAAAAACACCATACGAATTTCCGGTCTCATGCTGATGACACTCAGTCGAAAGTGCATCCTTATTTATAGCTTGATGAAAGTGGCATCCATATTTTTTTCTAATTAATAATCTCATTTTTTTTTTATTGTTTCAGGTATTTACAATTTGCTGATGCATTGAAATCATCCGAAGATGAATTTTGAATATTTCGCGAATAGGTAAGTATATGCACGGGTGGCACGTCCTTAGGGGCAACCAGAGCACTGCCCCACACATTTTCCAAATAAAAAAATAATAATTAGCTAAAATATGCGAACAGAACTGTATTCGTATGTGTTTGAGCATTATTGTATCCACCCTGGTCACGCGGTCGCTAGCTTTGACGCAAACGTGTGTTGTTGTTTGTCAGTCAGTGGGGGTAATGAGAAAAGTTCCGTATTACCGTATACAGAAGGTCGAATTTCGTTTGCTGCGTAAAGCTCTGTTTGGGGCTGACCTGTGTATGCCCCGTTGGTCTATATTCTACTCGATTCGAAAAATAAACGACACTGTTTTCGACTATATTTTGCACTTCTCTTTTCTGGAATATCATGATCAACTGATTGATAAAAATCTTTTAAAGTTTCCATAATTCGATCGATTGGGGATTTAATTTTCGAAGGTTCGTGCAACCGTGTTTCACACGCTTTGGGGGCAAGAGTTCAAATAAATAAATAAATAAATAATAATAAAAGATTTCCACTGACATGTTTTATAATGATGGCTTTTTATATGTAAATAAAAAATATTTTTCGTTGAATTTCGCAATAAAAATTGATAATTCTTAGTATTTTCTTGGTTTGACCTCATTGTACTAAAAACATATCCAGATCATTTTTGTTTTTTAAAAAAAAGGGGGGGGGGCACTTCAACCTCATCATGCCCCAACTGTTTTTAAAGCCCCTGAGTATATGTATGCAAGTGTCGAGAGAGTTATCACGTGAACGTGTTCGGACAAAACGCTAAATTTGAATTATACGGTCAATATAAAGCCGAACCAAGTTCATTTGTTTGGCCCTCGACCTCTTTCCATGTCCACGCGATTTAATCTGCATACATGGACCGACACGCGGTTCGCTAAACATAAATGACTTGAGCACACAACGTTTCCACAAATGTGCGAGAATATTTATGTTTATCATTTGTAAACTCTCCGACACTCTGCATTTTTCACGTGGAGAAAATAACGGAAAAAAAATCAGGAGAACATTTTTGCACGATATAACACGCGGTCGTTAATTTATTGCGGGGCCGATGCTTTGTTTTGTCGCGGTGGATGTTCGAAATTAATTATGAATTTGCTCGGTCCGATCCAGCCTCGGATTTCCCCGTTCAAAGCGAATGCCGAAACGTTTTCATTACGTATCCTTGGACCGAAATTCAAGGATGCAAATCAGTTTTGAACAAAACCAGTGAACCAATATAATTCGAATAAATCAAATGATTTCGGATAGTTCCATTAATTCGCTAACTTTAACATGAAATCGGTTGTAGATCTTCAATAAACGAGTGTCCACTAATTATGAATCAATGGGATAAACGAGCTATTACTGTTATTGAATAGATATGGGTTATGTTAGTCTTTGTCATCTCTTTTAAATTAAAGTGGTGTTTCTAACCCTTAAATTGGAGAGTCAAAAGTGCATATTCAACATGTGATGCTGTAGAAATTAAAACAAGGATATAATTCAATAATTCTGGGTACAAGACCTAGAACTGACAGAGAGCGAGTCGCTTTTCCTACGTTGATGACTATTTTTAAAGATAATATTGGAGCAAAGTTTACTCCAAAACTCTCCTCTCACGCGAAAAGATCGAGCCTTTTTTTAAACAGGTTATGAAAAATGGATTATCTATGTCAGATCAATATATATCGTCCATAAAAGTCAATGGCTTGATAAGAATAAATCACCTCTACCAGATCCGGAAGCAAGCATTCATGGAAAGATGGTTGTATTGTGGGTATGCTGGGATGATCGACGTACAACCTATCACCACGAGTTGATGAAGTCAAAGTTAACGCTATCTGCAAATACATATTAATACATTCAGCAGCTGTAAAGATCTCAAAAATAAGCTCCACGAAACCACATATAGCGAGGGTGACTAAAAAAAGTCTTGTGCTTGGGTGGTCTGTTTTATCACATCCATCTTTCACATATGATCTTACCCCGACAGACTACCGTATTTCTGTTACTTTCAATTGTAAAACCCTTCAGTTTTGAATAACAAGTCAATTCAGAAGGTCTAAATAATAAATGTTATAAATATGCCAAGTGCGAGGGAAATGTACTAGTGACACGTGCCGCGAGAACTAGATTAGTTAAATCCAAAATATCGATCAAATTATGAAGCATAATACAAATAACTATTTTTATTCTTAGAATATATATTTTTTTTAAATGTCAAGATCCAGAATCCATCCATATCTTGGTCTCTATAGAAGACCCCCTCCGGACAACTCGTTTGTTTTCGAGCCGCCGTGACGGATGGGTTAATAAGCTGACGGTAAGATGGGAAAAATAAGTTATTTACGACTCAACTTAATACATTCCTCATTTTATGTGTAGATAGGTTCTAGAAAATCGCCACGAAAAAAGAAATCGTGTAAATTGAGACCAAACAAATATACGAATAGAAAATAAAAAAAATTAAAGAAATCTATTAATTTTAGACAATAAAACAATCATTCCCCGCATTCTTATCGATAAAGAATATAAGCTTCTATATTTTTTTCTTTAAATAATCCTCGTAATAGGAATAAAATCAATATTAATTGAATGCGGTCATATTAATCGACTCTTGAAGACAAAACGGTATTTAAAAAATATATACCTCGTGAATCTATGGGGAATCTCTCGGGAATACCCTCGATTAACCTTTTCCGCGGCCTTAAAACTATAAGGTTTAGAAATTCGGACTAATTATGTTTTATTTCGAAAATAATGGACCCAGATCTAACTTTTACATGTCAACTATATATTTTTGGATCGTATCAATCGCCCAAAATTAATCGGTCGGATGTAAGACACGGATCTCTCGTGATTATATATAGGGGCACAGTGGTTTTGCCGTCCCCGCTTACATTTTATTTTTGTCATTAATTTTATTTTTGTGAGGCGAAGGGGTCAGCTCTACACCCCGACCCTCCGTCGACCCGGAATTACGCGGAAGGGATATCAATTCGAGATACACAATACCATAATACTATAGTTATATTCGTAAAATATAATATTTTTCGATATTTATATCGTATATAGCGGATAGATTATAATAGTTAACTTTTCAAGATTGTTGAACACAGATTTTTCACGAAAAGAAGTGTTAAACGCTTCGAAAGTCGGGATTAGACTCGTCGGAGGGTCGGAGATAAACGCTTCGCAATAGAGCCGCCGTCTTCTCGTTCGCATTAAATATACGTCGAGAAAAGTAAGTTCTTCGAACTTTCCAGATAACTGCATCGCTATGTAGTATTCGGCCTCGCGAGTTTACAGAATCTCATATCGTATGGGGGCGCGATTTAAGCGAGAGAGCGGAGACGTCTATCGATTATATTAGTTTCGATTTGCGCGGGTCCCGGGAATCGCGCAGATCGAAAGCCGCGTTTTTGTGACGTAGTTCGGAGGCTTTGCGGTTATGTGCGAGGGCCACGTGCTCGGTCGCCCGCCGGGCACGCGTGCCGGGCACGCACGTGCGCCCCCACTGCGCATGCGCCCCTCGCAGCTGACGCAGACAGCGTAGCGCCGCCCGCCGCCCTCCGCCCCCCGCCCACCGCCCTCCGCCCTCCGCGTATCGATCCCTCCCGGCGGCGGCTTCCGCCCTCAGCCCTCGGCCCGCGCCAGGGGTCGCAAACCTTTTCGCGCTCGACCTCCGCGGCGCTTTCGCGAAACTCGATTTCGTTCGGCGCCGCTTCGTTCCACAAATTTTAGTCGAGGAAAATCAATGTTTGGATGACGAGGAAAATAGTCGAGATTGAGTAGTTTTCTATACAAAATAAATTTAATATCGATAATTAATAAATTATACGCGGGACTGGTCGTCTTTTTTAATATTTTTTAATAATCAGCGACATCTGTGGAAAATTGTCAAAATTTGTTAGGATCGGCGACGCTCCGATTTTCCTCAATTTTCGCCGACAGAGCGGGAGCGCCTTTTAAAATTTTCCTCGCCCGAGATTCGAACCAATTTTCCTCGCGGTTCGAGGATCGGGGGCGTCGGAACGCATTATTTGCAATGTTGCAAAATTTACGCATCGTTTATGCGAGAGATGCGACACGAAATCTCGCAACGATAATACACAATTAAAAGATACATCGAGGACAATATTTATTAAAAAGAAAACAGGCACACAATTTGAGAATGTTATTTTATTCAATCGAAAATACATACACACACACACAAATAGGAACAATGTTTTAGAATAATATATTCGGCACAGACACGTATTAAAAAATATATGTATATAAAAAAATAGTAATCATAATAAATTTTAATCGATTATTTTCGCGGCGATTACGTTTTTGCTCGCGTCGCGAATTAATTTATATACTAGATATATCGGTCGCGTTTTGTATTTACGGGAATCCGACGCGATTTTGCGGACGGAAACTTTATAAACGGATAAAAAAATATATATCGAACGAAAATTGCACAAAGAAAGCGTCGCCGCCCCGGAGACGCGGGGCGCGGAGCGCACCCTTTTTTCTTCGAACGGCCCGAAACGCGACGTCGTCGTCGACCAAAATCGTCCGCGAACGAAAGCGAAGGTCGACGGTCGGCGACGTCGAAACGAGGGTGAGCAAATATGACAGTTCAACGAACTCTTCCTGACCGAATTAGGGGACGAAAGTGAACGTTGCGCGCGTCGAATATCGCATTTTGCGCGCGCGTCCTCGCCGATTTCGCGGAACGAACGATCGCGAATCGCGAATAGCAAATCGCGATCGCCGTTCGAACATAAATAAAAACAAAAAAACGATAAATTGGCGATTTGGGCGACAAACGAACGAGCGATCCGATCTTCGGAGCGAGAATAGAGTCCTTACATAAACCGAGCGGACTGAGACAAAGGGCGTCGCGCGGAGGGAGGAGGCGAGTCGGGGCGCAGGCGGCGGGGCGGAGGCGCTCGGGCTCGCGGCCGCTGTCATGTCCCGGCCCAGCAGTAGACCTGCTGCACGTACTGCTGTGACAGGACAATATAGCGGCCGCGCCCGACCGCCCCGGCCGCCCGCACCCGACTGGCCGCCCGCCCGCGCGCGCCTGCGCCCTCGCCCTACCCTACCTCGCCCTCGCCCTACCCTCGCCCTGCCCTCGCCCTCGCCCCGGCGCTAACCGAATTATTCCATTTATTACAATCAATAAGCTGCACCGCTCTGCCTCCTCCGGCGCTCGAGTCCTCGCCGAGAGAGCGGGCGCCGCTCCGGAAAAGCGACGCTCCGAGAGGCCGTCGCCGAGATCCGTCGCGCTCGCCTCGGCTATCGATCCCGGCTTCCGTCGGCCGCCGCCGCAATTAATCCAACTCTCGGCGAACAGTTTGGCCGGATCGCGAAACGGCGGAGGGCGGCTCGCGCACGCAGCCCTCGGGAGCGCGAGGGCGCGAGGGCGCGTGCGCGGCCGGCGGACATTGATCCCGCGGCCCCGCCCGCGGCTCACCTGTCGCCGCCCGGCCGCTTCCGAGCTGATCCGCCTCGTCGTCCTGACCGCCTTCCGCCCTTCCGTATCGAACGCCTTCCCCGGATTTACGACCCTCCTTTGCGGCCAGATCGAGCCGCAGAAATGCGATAGATGCGCCGAAATGCCTTTTTTTCAGAGTCGAAACGACGTATTTAGCGAAAGTAGATCGATTCCTATTAAACTTCGTTCCGAAAAACTTTTAGCGTCGATTCAGTCCCGGGCGAAATGCTAGAACGCGTCACCGGCACGCCCTATTTTGTCGGCCGAGAAAATCCATAGAAATTGGCATAAATAACTATGCTTGCCGACGATAAAATACTATAAATATCTTATTTTTATAAGATTTGCCGCTGCTTTCGATTAATTGGCAAATCTTCCTCTTCTTAGCGATTGCACGGAGGAGAATCGACAGGAAAATCGTAAACAATTTAGCGAAATCTCGAACGTATTTCGCTACATCGGCTATTTTCTCGAGTTTCGTTCGACAATTCGAGCCATTTTCGAATGAAGATAATAATAACGAAGCGTTATACGAGTAAACGATTAAAATTGCCTCGTTCGATAAGCGAGACGGGAAAGAAAGTATTAGCAATAAATAAACATCGCAACGATCAATCGTAGCGAAGCTTTCCATCCTTAACGACGATGTAAGTCTTTGCAACTTTTTAACGTGTCACAAACTTTTTGTATTTGCCTAAAAAAGTCTAAAGAATAAATATGACAAATAATCGTTGACTTTTGTTGTCCATAATTCCGCGAAAAAATACAACAATAATCGCTTCTGTTGCCCCAAGCGCATTGTTTTTCTGTGCCAGTGAAACGTCCTAGTGACGCGAGAATTTAGCGATCGTCAGTAATCGGCGGCGTGTCCTCAATTTGCGACGAAACATCGCCGAGTGTGCGTATCATTTAAGCGTCATATTGATTAGAATAATCTAAAATATTTTTATTCTTATAATAAACCATTTTTAACACATTGCCTACGCGGTCAAACTTGCGCTGGAGCGGGGCGCATTCGCTGAAATTTGGTGAAACGTCGTATTTTACAAAAAAATCATAACTCTTTTATTAATCAAGATCGAGTCAAGTCGAAAATTAAATTACTTGAACATTTGCTGGATAGTAAAAAAATTAAATCCGATAGCAGGAGTCACTAAACATTTTGGGATCGGCCGTAATTGATTTTGTCGGCTAGCGTGTGTTATGCGCGCCCCGGACGTTCACAAATACGCTTTTGACGTGGAATCCACGTCCCCCGTAGGCAATGTGTTAATATAAAAAAAATAAGATATTAATGAAGAATTCGTCAATATCTTGACTTGAAATGCTTGGGGTATATTTTCCATTATAAATAGAACTCCTTCGCACGACGTAGTTGTTTTGGAGGTCGGTTCTTGATAGCTCGGTTAAACCTTTCTTAAATATATTTAGTCAGAATTATAACAAACTGATTTTATTAACGAGAGCTATCAATTTGCTGAGAATATAAAGTAGCATTTTCTAACTTATGATTTAGACGTTGAACGAACTTTAAAATTCCAACGGAACCCGCAAATTTGTAAGAAATATATAAACAATCTGTGAAATAAAAAACACGGAAGCGGATAACAGATTTCCTAATAATAAGAAATTTAGCAACACTGGACTGAGTAATAAAAAACAAAAAGTTTAATTCGATTCTGGCACATTCGACGTGACGTTAATATATATATTTTTTTTATATATATGTATGAACATTTTGTATTATTTATTTATTTCATTTTTTTTACACGGTTTTTAGTGGAACGTATCTACCGTGTAAAAAAGAGTCGAATATATTAATAACATGTACAAATGTAACGTTCTTACCGGAACTATGCATTCTTAACGACGAGAGTTTTTGTCACATTCGACAAAAACTACAGATTAGGGGAAATTATGCAACAGGATACAGCCATTTTTTTAAACACTTAAAAATACGAAGAGAATTACTCGATCTTTATAATAGTACAGATAACTGCGAATGAACCCACATAGTAAGTCCTCGGATAAATAATCGATGCGAAGAGTTTCATATGATCCTAGCTAGGGGGATGAATGCGATGCTAAAACCTACCGCACCCCCGAAAATTGAAAAAATCGTTAACCCCATGACTGCTAAACCACGATGTATCGTTGTTTTTATACTAGCGAAAAATATCGTAGCAGCAAGGGGGTTTACAAGCTATACATGGATACTTTGGAACATATCGTAATGTCACGCGTCCATTGTCAGAGAAATAAATATAAAATAACAATGACGTGCGTGCAAAACGAAGAAACAGGGGGTCAAGATGCTTTGAACGCGTCTCTATAATATAGCCTCTTTCATTACATTTATATCGATTCCGTAGAATCTTGAAGATTAGCGTCTTATACGAAACATGACAATTTTTTTTAATCATGTACCAATTCCCAGACTGCATTTTTAATAAAAAAAAATTCAATTTCAATCATTTTGAGACGCGTGTTTTTGATTTTCGACGCCCGGGGAAACGGTCGATCGGCGTCGGGGAGCGCTCTCGGCGATAGGACGCGTGGACTATACCACGCTTTAGGCTAAAATACATAAATGTGGCTGCTATTGTATGTCGACGATAATAAAATCACTACATATTTATAAACGCAAGTATTACTCCCTTCTACCGGATACAGCATCCTCAGATAGGACTCGAAATAGAATATTTTCCGAACCAAAACGCCCGAGGCAAAACCTTCATATTATTCACTAATGTATACGCATCTATCTCATTTACTTGATGAATAAATAAATAATATTTTCCACAAAGTGATTAATAAAAAAAAAAACAATACTCTCATAACAACCATAATTCCATCCTTTACAGAAAATTCAAGGCATTGGAAAAGCTGACCAAATAATATTTTAAATCAATGAAGAGAATCCCTATTCAATCGCTTCATTATTTAAAAAAAAATACCATAATATATTTGCCGAGTATCATCTTATAAAAATAATCTAACTAAATCAAATATTTTAAATTCTCTTACCTTAAGATGTGGCGGATTATTCAAGTCCATGGTATCCTGCATGAACGAACCTTCAGCTCTTGAAAAACTATAAATAAAAATAGTTATATAGATTTCATGTTTTGTTTAATTGTTTTAAAAAAAAATGCTAAACACTCACGATAACTCTGGCCTCGACATCCAAAAGTATATGATGAACGTAACCAGGGCAGTGATGGCAATCCCGATGATTCCGACCAGAGGATACAACTGAAATCAAATTAAAAAAATACTTTATAATCAGATTGTTTAATTTATTGTGTATTTTTTACAGCGGCGCCGGAAGTGTGGGCGCCCTGGACGGGGTCGGAGTGGGAGTCGGTCTGCTGGATCATCACCAGCACCATCCCCATGCGTCCCATGAACACCACCACCAGCTGCACGCCGCGGCCGGCGCGTTGGTGCCCGTGTTAGCATCGTCCGCCCAAGTGGCGGCGCACGCTCAAGTGCACGCTCAAGCGCAGGCGCAGGCCCAGGCGCAAGCTCAAGCCCAGGCGCAGGCTCAGGCCCAAGCGCAGGCCCAGGCGCAGGCTCAGGCTCAAGCAAATGGTTTGTACACAATCCGTAACATCGGCTAACTGACATTCGATTCACTGTATATAAACGCTTTGATATATATAATTTTGTATTACGTAGGAGGTAGTCATTCAGGTTCGTCGGGGAGATCGACGCCGAACGGCGGCGCCAATAGCGGAACGGCCGTCGCCTCCGTAACAGCGGCGTCGGATCCGGCGCCCGGCAAACTGTTTGTCGGAGGACTCTCCTGGCAAACGTCCAGCGAGAAGCTACGCGAATATTTTGGCATGTTTGGTAATGTTACCGACGTGCTTATTATGAAGGATCCCGTAACGCAGGTTAAAAATTACATTTATTTTAGTAACGCTAATTTATTTTATGAACTTATTTATAAATTACCATATTAGTGTATCCAATTGATCTGTCCCAACGGACAGTATGTACGTTATTTAAATTTATCCCTGCCAGAATAAAAATATTTTATATGGTTGGTATACATTTAGGGCCCATCGAAGATGGACGTATTTAATATTGTCCGGTGAACAATATGCACAGGATGATAATATCATGTGATTTCTGCACGGAACGAATGAATAGAGGAAAAGCCTATATTTCATAAGCGGTTTACATACGATGTCACGTTGAAAATTGGATCATGACCTTTTAAAAAAGGTTTTGAGAGGTACCAGTGCCCAATTTTGTAGGTAGTGGGATTTTAGTGATTGTATAACTTTTGCGATTTGTCCAATTAGTGCCCATGATTAATTTAAAATTTAGAAATGGGAAGTGTATTGTAGTTACAAAGGTTTTGACAGGTTTTTACATATTGTATTTTTAATGAGTGCAAATACTAGAAATTTTGAATGGTTCGGGATCACCAAAAGTTTAACAAATGCAAAACAAAACTTGAGTAGTCTAATATTATTCACAATCAGACACAATATAAATATACGGTAACGGTCATTGAAATCCACTTGGGTAAATTTTTCAAGTAAATCCAAAAGCTTGCAGCTCTGTCGGTTTTGGGATTTTTTTTTCTTATAATACAAGTTATTCTGCATTTATAAACAAAAATAGATGTATTTTGTGCAGTAGATATTCAGGAAAAACTGGATTACATATTTTTATCAATATTTCCAAAAAAATAACAAGATTTGAAGAACATTTATTTACACTGTTTTTTTGAGAATATTAAAATTTTTTATTAAATGAAAAAAATATTTTGTGGTTCCTCCTTTATTTCTTATAACATCTTGAATCTGGACCGGCATTGAATCCACTAAGTTCTTTATTGTTTCTGCTCTTATCTCCACATACTAGACTTTTATTATTGATGTTATTAGTGATTTTAAATTGGCAGTC
This sequence comes from Philopotamus ludificatus, assembly GCA_022495035.1. Lineage (NCBI taxonomy): Eukaryota > Metazoa > Arthropoda > Insecta > Trichoptera > Philopotamidae > Philopotamus > Philopotamus ludificatus. The sequence continues at coordinate 15,179 of JAGXCT010036672.1, read as the reverse complement.
TTCCCTCTGTTGACTTGTGTTTTCATATTGTCACATAAATTTTCAATGGGGGTTCAGAATCGTCCTGGAAGAATCGATCCAGTCGTTTATATAAAATAGGGGTTGTTCTATGGAACAAGCTTCTCATTAATGATTCTTTTATAAACCATTAACGGTTCCATCGACGAACACTAAATCTCCAACTTCATAGTAAGAAAAGCATCTTCAAACCATTTTCCTGCTGGATGTTTCAAAGTTGGCCTGATGCATTTTTCGTCAAACTTTCTTCTGTTTTCTTTCGTACATATCGAATGCCATCCGAGCCAAACGTTAAAATAGCTTACATCTCAGAAGATATTTTTCCTCCAGTTCTCTTTAGTCCAGATCCGGTCCAGTCTTTTGGAGTGCATTTGTTTCAGGAGTAGTGGATTTTTGACGGTGACCTTGCCATAAAACCATGTTCCCTGACCGTTTCGACCCTGACTTCGGTTCCTCCACCTCCGATGAACTCTATTCTTATATCTTCTGCAGTTTTAAATCATTTGGTTGAGCAGAACCTTTTTAAAAAACGATTTTCTGGAGCGGTTGTGTTCCGCTTTGGTCCTCTTCATTTTTTACGCTCTACAGACTCAGTTTTTTCAAATTTCTTTATAAATTGAGTCAATATAGATTGACTAAACCCCACCAATGCTGTAATTTTCGCGGGTATTTTTTTTTTACCTTATATACGGTGACAATTTTGTCGCGTGAACTCCTATTTCCAACACTATATACAACAATAACTTCTGGTAAAGTAGGGAATTAAAATGATACTTTATACAAAAAAAAATCATACCTTCTCCCTCTGATCACTAATATTATTTGAAAACTAAGAAATGAATATTTTTTTTGCCCGAGTGGATTTCAGTGTCCGTTACTGTATATATTTTTATTTATTTATCTTAATTAACAAAGCCTACTTATTTTATTCGTATGTGTCATCTAAGTGTTGGGTTATCAGTAATGCTTTTAAATTAGTTTTTACAGTTTTTTAATTGTCGTATAACATCTCTATATGTTGTACTAAAAACATTAAAAAGCGACGATTGTGAGTAAAAAAACACCCTGATTTATTCCTGACATTCGGTATATAATATTATTTTGCTCAATTTAACTTTTTTACTTTTGGTAGAACACATAATTAACCTTTTATATGCCGCATGATATTGGGTAGTGACTTCCACAACTTCAGATGCAATCCAAAATATGTATTATTTTATACTATTAATTTATTGAATCGAATTATTATATATATATAATAATGTAAATAACGATAATTGTACAGCAATCGCTTCGTTGATAATAGAACACATTAATTATCGAATACAAAACTCGACATGTTTAATTAATATTTATGTACACTCCGCACATGTATGCAAGTGACTGTATGTACGTGCAAATTATGGATGCTGCGTATATAAGTTAAAATCAGTAATAATTGATTAGATATAATTTAGTTAACATTCGACAAGTATTATATAAATATATGACATTAGGATATTCTTGATTAAACTTTTGATTATTTTATATTATATATATATAGGAAAAGATAAAACCCCACGATTACAATATCAAGCATGGTAACTAATTACGAGAATCATATAGTAAATTTGTTTATACTAAAATAGCGATCGAATATTATCGATACCGATGTGAATGATCCGGAAATCGTAATCGAAAGAATAATTGTGATTTCCGTATTATTTAATTAAAGCGACTAGATGTAATAAATAATGACATTACAAATATTTAACCACTAGATTATGTTTATTTTTTAGTTATGAAAATAATTTCGCTTACTTCACAACTTAATTAATTGTAGTTATTGTATCAAATAATATCTGTAGCGATTCGATGCTCTCCCAGTTTTAATTCTTCGCATAGCGATCGCAATAAGAAACACTAAAACGGAGTCTTTCCGCTGCTCATGCTTTTACAACGCTAACCGTAAATGGAAACAAGTTAATATGCGAATAATTGATTACAATACTATATTGTATTTTTTTTTCTATCTCTCTCTCTCACACTAATATTGGAAGTAATAGAAATATAGTTGATAAGATTACATGTTTAACATTATTTGTTCTTCTAAAATTTGAATCTTAATTAAAAATTAAAGCACATATTTGAGTATTTTTAAAATATCACTAGCAAATCACAATGGCATGACATTACGAGACAACAATGCGTAATAATCATTTACTTATGTATAAGCATCATTACTAGTAATCTGCTCTAACCATTTTTTCGTTAAGGATTTTTCCTTCTCTTCGTAAATTAAATGGTTAGTCGTCAGATATCTTATCATTGATCATTCATTAATTATTAAATGGGCTCTAAGGATTCTGTTTAATTTGAGATTTAATCGCTGTAGTGTTTTTTGCAACGAATATTGTAATTAATTTTGTGTTTATTTTATATTTAACTCATTTTATATTTGATTTCGAAGATACGTAATTCATATTTTCTATTTAATTTGATGCAATTATATATTTGATGCATTATGGTTTTTAGTTTACAGTTTAATGAAAATATTTGGAGAGGTTGATCACCGATTATTTATATTGTCTACTCAGTACATATGTAGTAAATATTAGTTACAATTTTCACATGTAATAAATCAATTTAAATATTACATAGTTTTGAAGAAAAAAATATATATATAACAAATCTTAGTTTTTTTTCTTTAATTGGCAATAATTACTCATTATCAGATTAAAAATATAAACTGCGTTATAATATTACAACGTATATTATTCGCAGATTGCGATAATATATTATGTAAATAGGCAATATTCATACCGCTTAATCCGATAAAAATATTCATAAATTATTTATATTTTGTGTAATTTTTCAGAGGAGCCGTGGATTTGGGTTCATAACGTTTTCGGAGCCACACAGTGTGGATAACGTATTGAAAGTTCCTATACACACGCTAGACGGGAAAAAAATCGATCCGAAACACGCGACACCCAAGAACCGGCCCAAACAGGCGAACAAAACCAAGAAGATATTCGTCGGCGGCGTGAGTCAAGACACGTCCAGCGAGGAGGTCAAAACGTATTTTAATCAATTCGGAAAGGTGGAGGAGACGGTCATGCTGATGGACCAGCAGACGAAGCGTCACAGGGGTTTCGGTTTTGTCACGTTCGAAAGCGAGGATGTCGTGGACAGGGTGTGCGAGATACATTTTCACACGATCAAAAACAAAAAGGTCGAATGTAAAAAAGCGCAGCCGAAAGAAGTTGTTCAGGCCGGCGGAGGACTTCTTGGTAAGAGGTTAGCAGGAGTTGGGGCAGCAGCTGCAGCTCTCGGTGCAAGACTACCTCCTGCTCCTGCACCGCTTGCGGTGGCACAAGTACAGGCGCATGCTGCCGCTGCAGCTGCATATCCCAAGCTTTTATATCCTGCGGCGGCGCTCGCCGCCTACAGATACGCTCCTTATCCAGCTCCGGCGGCAGCGCCTGCTCCACCAGCTGCTCCTACTGCTCCTGCTTACCATCCTTACCAATTGGCTGGGGTAGACATGGCTAGCTTTCAGGGAGTCGATTGGGCTTCGATGTACGGTATGGGAATGTATGTCTAACGTCGTACGTAACATCCACACATGAAAGTACTAATTTTAATCGACACCATCATGTCTGCATTATGTCGACGTAGTCGTCGCCGTTACGGCGATGACGCTACGGTAATTATTTAAAGTGAAATTTGACTTCGTTTACTTTTAATCATATAAATCGTCATCATCTACTGGATTTCATGCCGAGTTTTACAAAAATAAATTTAAAATGTAGCGTTTACTATATGTAATTTACATATTTTTGAGAAAAAGCTTCAAAGATTAAATACGCCGCATATATTTTCAGCTCTGTAAATCGACGGTGTCATATTCTGAGCATTTTGAATATTTAATTGATTAATAAACGGCATTCAATCTTTAATTTCGTTCTACGTTTCATATCAAACAAGGTCTTATTGCTAATCTCTTGTTTATTTTTGTATGCATTTATGACTCGGTAGATTTATTTAAGAGCTGAAAATATCATCGGCAGTGAGAGCTGTTGTTTTCGGCACGTTTTATTGTGCGCAGATTACGATCCTCGGATCGGATGTAATATTTTTATAATTCACAATACTGTTAGGTCAGATTTTCATGTACTTAATTTTTGCCTTGCGTGATACAAGTATTAACATATATTCACATAACAGTTTTATTTCATCGAAAAGGATGCGACTGAACGATGTATGAATATTTCGAATACGAAAGACGGAACAACACAACACAATATTCCAAATATTCCCCACGCGTAACTCGTTCGGCGAATGAACAAATCTGTTTGCATGAATCTTTGTAAGAAATTGTGATATGAGTTAGATATAATTTTATTTTTTAAGTCGTTTTTTTCCCTCCATATGAAAATTTAACGTTTTTTTTACGAATTGATAATCCAATTTATGCTTATTTTATGGTTTGTCTTGTTGTTGAATGTAGATCTTTAGTTTGGGTTTAGCGTAGACAGAATAATGTCACAATTTTTCATGGTTATTTTTTTTATGTACCTATAGAATTCTTCGTAAACTTTTTTTTATATTTAGATATTCTCGCATAGTACACTACTTAGAATATAAATGTAATACCGAGTTTAAATTATTTCGTATGATTTAAATTGCGTATTCGGTGAAACAAGACTCTCAAACTATAATTGTTTGCATTAGTGCTGTGCCATTTTTCTAGTACTTATTTTAGTTCGTTTTTAAATTAGTTTAATTTAGACCATATTTTTATATTACCTACGATATTTAGTTAATTTTAATTTTTAATAATGCGGATTGTGCCGAACCGCGCTATTAAAATGCATCCGAACCCACGCGAATGCATGGAAAAGTTGAGCGAATGAAGTTTATGTGGTGGCTCGGATTGAATGTCAAATAAATACAATACAACCAAATGTAATTTTTTCGAATTACGGCTACGAGATGACGACAGGTGAGACTTTCTTTACATATTTATAATACAGCTTCATAACAAATCGGATAGTACACGATTAACGATATATATAACGATTTTCATTTTACATCCACTCGTGTTTTAAGTACTTAAAGTTTATTTTGATATTGATATAGTCAAATTTCACTTCTGAATATATATGTATAATGAAAACTGTTCATAGACTGCGAATAATTCCTGAATTCATGAAAAAACGTGTAACAAAATTGTTTTGTTGTATCAATACAATGGCTTGAACTCATAGTTTTGTAAATCTTTACTGTAATATTTGATATTTTTTGTATGATTACACAATCCCTTGGATCATTTCTACATGTTATTAACGCCCGTCGAGGCTTCCAACGTAAGGCTGGCTGTCTGGCCTTCTAAATATGGTTGTTTTAAATAAGCAAAAGTGTTAAATAAAAATTAACATAGAATTCTCTTGCAAACTATAAGAGCAATAAGTGTATATTATTAATATTTAAAAATAAAAAAAAAAACAATAAATACTCTCTTATAAAATATAATTCATAATTATTAGTATTACAGTAATAAAAAGTATTTTTAATGTTTAATGAAATGAGATTGCAATAAATCACAGTATTAAATGGCGTCGGACGAGCGTCGTTTGTACCCGATAAGGCTTATCTTAAGTGTAAGGCTGTATATTTTGCTATGTTACATTATAGGTTGCTAGTTGTAAATTAGTTTGTATAATGCGCGGGGAAGTGGAGCCTGGAAGTATTTTACAGTAAAAAAAGGTTTGTTATACAACTGCTCGAATGTGTTGTTTGTACACTAACCGAATATCGCATTTCATCTCTAATTATTATTGTTATAACCGCGACTTCTAGGTTCGCCGAACGTGTACGGTGACGGTGGATTGCGACTACCGCGACACATAACAAAAGTCGTCGGACACACACCGATTTTAGTTGATTAAAAATTTGTAGCATTTAAACGTGCATAATTACATGGCAGATTTTTGTGTAACGTATTGTGATTCTAAAGTGTATACTGAAAAAAAAAAGTCTTGCAGTTGCACTGAAACCAAGCCAAAACTTAGTTCCTTTAACTACTTTAAAGAAATTAATTTTAGACGCTTTTTTTTTTAAATTGATTTAGTGTTGTTTTCGACCCACGTAATAAAATAATCGCAATGAACAATATTTTGTGTAATTATGCTATTATATAATCAAGCTTTTATATCATCTCTATATATATATAGTTTTTTTTTTTGCATGTATTTGATAAATAGCGAGCAGTACTTACTTAGTTTTAACAATTATATTTAGTGAAATTTATATATATATATATTTTATAAATTCCGATGCCTTGAAATAAAAATCGTTACAATATTAATCCGTATGCGATTGTAGAGTATTATTCTAATTACGATGTCTTGCGATTATGAGTTTCGGTTTTTTACGCATTCATCACCGCATTCGCACTCTCTCCGACTAAATAAATAACCGTCGCAAAACTCCCGTATTCCGAGAGTACCGTATTGTTTATATCGATTTGTTTTTTGCCTACGATGCCAAAGTGTTTAATTAGACTTGAACTATCTTGCCGTATATTTGAAATTATTTTACTAAAATAAATTACTATTTTAAACGTCGATCGTATTATCTCGCCAAATTTTTTTTAAAAAAATAACGACACGTCAGCATGTTGTCTTTGATTTCTATTTTTTTTTTTTCGAGATAAGATTGTGCTTTTCGAGTAACGATAAATATGTTATGACGACTATGTAATTAATACGTGGTTTTATTAATAAATTATATTTGATATATAGTAACACTAACGTTGACGTGAATACTATTATAATTAAAGATGTGCAGCTATAATGTTTGTAATATGTTTACATGATCTCAAAATGTGAATCTAAAAGTTCTTCGTAATAAGTAGTAGTAAATAAGTGTTTGTTTTTTTTTTGTGTCACTAAATTATTTCATTGAATATATTGATGGTAAAGAGAAAGAGAGAGTATTCGTTTTAGCTGCAGTGATATGTTTAGACGAGACGACCCCCCCCTCCCGTATGTGAGCGATTCAGTGCCAAATCGGTGGTGAGTTTTGCACTGTACAGAAACAAAACGTAGTTACATAGAAAAGAATATTTTAATTTTTCCTTGTATAAACTTGTATTTTCAAACGTATTTATTTACTAATACTTGCAATCGTTTGATTTTTTTTATTATAATTTATTATAGTGTGTAAACTGTGTTCTGCAAAAACACGTGTATGCATAAAAACATATTTTTCGACTCTTCCTTAGCTTAGATGTGTATTTGTGTGGTGCGTCTTTTAGATAATGTTTTATATTTGACTGGAATGAAAACGACATTTATTACTGTGACCATCTTTACAATCCGAGAAAGATACTACACTATACTACACTATATTGCACATTGCTTCTTCTATCGACATCATTTTAACAAATCGTAAAGCTTAATCGATATAATAATACCGTCCTAATGCAACGATAGTATTAATCGATTCACAAAAGCATGATTTTTCTTTAGTTAAAACCACCGACAACGGAATATTAGACGATTAAATAGCATGTAATTAAATATATACAGTACGCATAGCTTAATTTACGAATAAAGCTTATTTTCTATTACTAACAATACATATTCGCTAGTCACAAATAAACATACGTCGATATTAACGTTTTTATTTACAATCAAATATGAGATTTAAGCGTAGAATCATACAGCATACGCTTCATATCAATTTGCAAAAATATATATATACTCTCCCTTTCTCACTTACTTCATATAAAATAATATATAGATGTGATAAAACTTTTTAAGATTGTAATAATACCAAGCTTTTCATGATGAAAGTACATTTTTTTTTTTATTATTTTTGTGAAAAGATTTGACGACCCTCGTATTCATCGTAATTGTTTTGGCCGCGTATATGATTTAGCGTCTCAATCGAAAATAAATAAATGATACGACGAAATATCGAGGTGTTTGCGCGAATCGTTTCGTTTTAACAATTTTGTGCATAGTATTAATATTCTTAATATTGAAATACAATGGCTGAAAATTAATATCACCTAGACAATAATAACTGTGTTTAACTTAAGTAAGATTTCATTCATATTTTCATTATGATATATAATTTTAATTAATTATATATGAATGACGGAGTTTATTAAAAAAAAAAATTGTGTCCTAAAAGTAGTATTATTTTGTTTGATTTATTATTATTTAGCAAGTAGTTAAGCAAACATTTCACGTAATATTTTTAGGTCGACGTTTATGTTTTACTGCGGCGGAACTCGGAACACGATTCGATAGTTCGTAGACGAAAATGTATCCGAATAAATATATCGTGTTGGCGAACGACGCAAACGTCGAAAAAATAATAATTTGGTTGTGATTGACAATTGAGAAACGATTTTGTACGACGTGCGACATATCGAGTCGACCTAAAAATCTTAGTGTATGATGCTGCATCTATTCCGTCGTAGATAATTAGACTACACAGTATTTTCTTGTATTCCTTTCCATATATTTTTTAGGTTTAGTTTAGTACATTTTTCTCCTAGTATTTGTATAAAACAATATACTTTTAAGGGTTGAACTTTTATCTTTATTAATCAATAGTTTTGTAGATTGAATAGAACTAATAGTAATTGATTTAATAAGATTACTTATTAGAACTTTATGTGTGTGTTTTATTTTTGCATCATCTAAACATTCCTTACTCTCCTTTTATTCTTAATATATATATATACTTAAACAAAAAAAAAATACCTACAGCACTTATTTGCTTTAAAACGCATTTGCATTATTATTAGTAATTACTGTAGCCAAAAATTGCACTGTTGATGGTGGTACATACATATTTATGCATAATTAATCTGAGAAAAATGAGATAATCGTTTAAAAATAATGACGCTTCATTAACTGGTGTAGGACATTTTAAACGTCAGAAATTAATGAGATTATAATCCTCATTCACTACTACAAAATATATTATCTCGGAAGCTTATAATCGACTTGCTATTTAATCATAACTTCTACACAGAACTCTGAGAATTATTCAAACATGAAAACAATAATAAAAATACATGAGCACGATCGTGCACAATAACTCGGAGTTCGCGAGGATTGCTGAATAATGACTTCCACCAGATCTACGAACGTGCATTACATTTATTAAGCTTGCGCCTCTTTATTTAAACAAAATTGCATCACCAGTTTGCATAAATGAACAATTTAAATAACATAAAATAAAATATATTAAATAATGCAAACTGGTGATAAAATTGTATATATACATAGAAATATTGGGTCATCCTGAAAGAAATCCATTATTTTCGCACTCTCTCGTTTCAGTTCAGTTTGTATCCAGACACAGTAAAGGAAACGTTTCTGTCGTATAGTTCGTCAGCTATTTTATTATTAAATGGATCGTATGCGATAATGTTAAGAAGAAAAAAATCAACGCTTAAACCGCGATTGACACATCGGAAGGTTCTTTTATGTGTTTGATGAAATATACTGAGAGTTATTCACTTTGAACTTCTTAAACCGGACAAAACGATAGCTGCTGAAATTATTTGTCAACAATGAGACTTCAATGAATTTACAGCATGATAATGCACACTCACAACTACACTGAGTACACAAGTACATCTAGCGCATCCTCCGTATTCGTCAGATTTAGCACCTGTTTGATTACTTTCTGTTTCATTAACAGGCAAAAGAGTTAACATTTACATTTACATTTGGATGCGTATTTTCAGTCGAAGTTATTCTTTACTCAAGAGAGGTAGTCGTTAATTATGAAGACGATTTTATTATACATTAAATCGTGTAAAAACAGTAAAAAAGAATGGATTTCTTTCGGGATGACTTAGTATATGCAAATATTTATTTATGATTTTGCACAAAGTAGAAAACATAATTATATTTAGCAGTATTGGAAGTACTAAACACAGAAAATTTCCGCATCGGACTACCTAAGTAAACAGGTAAGTAATAAAATAAGTATAAAGAATCGTTAGTAAAGATTTTGCAAATACACAATCTTCACCCACAGCTGCCCCGTATATTTTGCTGATATTTTTTACAAGAATCTGCCATGTTTTTTATTTACATAATATAGTTGCGTTTGTGACACTCGATGCAATCCTTTTAAACGTCTCTGAATCAAAATTCTTCATCTACTGTTTTAATGCATTTTCAGGCACCTCTTAATAACAGCGTAAACGTGCACACTATTCATTCCACTTAATCGATATATTTATATATTCAGGTGTTATGTTGAGTATTTAAATTGATAATTTTGGTGTAGTGATTTTACAGTATAGTATTTGCTTTTATATGTATTTTAGAAAGCAATTGTATATAAATAGTCGACTTAACTAAAACTTAACGATAATAACGCTAGTACTTAAGAATATAATATAACAATCCACAGCAATAAATTTATAAAATATTTACAATTATAGTTAGTGATGTTTAACATTTTACTTGTTATTTATAAACTTGACTCTATTGATTTATTAGATCTCTTACTATTTATTAATGGTAAAGATTGGATCAACTAGATATATGTATATTTTTGTATAATATTTGATATCTTGTTAAAAGGAAAACATGCGTGTTTAAGATATAACACATAAAAATACATTCATCTAGTGTGTTAGTATTGCGAGGCGGTCGTTACCGTATATGAATTCAAACGCTCGCGTTTGAATCGCACGCAGACGCAGTCTCGCAAATAAACCTCTGATAATAATCTAGTATTAACGATTGACAAATTCAATTATTTCTAAGTATTTAGTCATTATTTTTTACCTGATAGATTTGGGAATAATATTTATAATGTGTTTTATCTATGTATTATCGATAGTTGAATTATTATTTATTTTATTTGTGTACAGTATATTTGTATCGGACGTATACAGTATAATTTTTCATACACAAAATTTTGCATAGGTGACATTTGTAGTACAAATTAAATATATTGTGATACGCATTTCGATCGTATTGTTTGATTTTTTCGACTGCGTTTATTTTCATTCGTTTCCAAAACCGAACTGAACTGAGAATTATAAATATTCCAGTTATTAATCGTAAATTTTACAAAAAAAAAATAATGCTAGTCACGTCTCCTTCGATCTGTGTAAATAAATAATTTATTAAATGTCATAGAGAATTTCAATGTTGTAACAATTATTATAATAATGAATATTGGTAATGGTTGTGCACAGATGAACGACGGAAAGATACGTGCATTATTTTCATACTATACAATTAAATCAATCGCAATTGCAAAATTGCCGAAACGTTCTCGGTAAATATACTCGTATTATTTATTAAAATTGATTTACCCTTTTTATTAATGACATGTTTTCCGTAATCGATATGGCATTATATACATATGCGTATTTTGATAATACTCGGCACTAGCTACTCTCGACAAGTATATTTGTGGTTTGATCAGTAGTAATACTTGAATATTTCATTATTCATTGCTTATGTAACAGTATTTATTGTATTTTGCTGCGGAGATCGATTGTTCAACTATTCATGGGTATGGCAGACGCGTCGGAAGATCCACGAGGACGCTAATCCAAGCAAAACATACACCGAAATCCATTAGTCATTAAATAACATTTATTACGATGCGTATTAGATACATTTTTCATTCAACTCGTACGAGTCGACGATAATAAAACGTTGAAAAGTATATCTAACGGATCTTGATGCGATTGAGGATACGATCATAACTGAACAATCATCGCCCGCATATATGTATATCATGTTTAACATTTTATGTAAATGCACATGTCTTATTGAAAATATACTGTTATGTAATTATTCCTTGATTTCTAGTCAACCAATTGTGATTAAATGTATTATTATTAAGCAATTGCAGTACTTAATCGTACATTAATGCCGTGAGCATTTTATTTTATTAATTCAATAATATAAGTATTGTAGTATGTTTGCTGTATTTTTAATAACTGAATCTTAATAACAAATATTTTCACTAAAATGAAGGATTTTAAAAAAAAAATATATATTAAATAGTACGTGCATGATATTTCAATTTCTTTTTTTAAAATTTGGATATATATATATATATATTCCTATGCTGAGCACCATTGAATTATTGAATTGTACACTGAATAATCTGCGAATATTTTAAGATTTTGTCGGTTTTATTATAAAAAATATACATATTGTTTGTAAAGGATCACAGATAAAAATCAATTCTAATTTCTGTCGATGAAAATAAAAATGTATTCTAACATATTTGAGAAAAACTGAGATACTTTTTTGAATATGTTTACACTTTACTCAAAATTTACCAAATATCTTACATGGTACTTAACCTCACTAGCGATAAAATAGTAACTAAAAATCTGAAAAAAATACACACTAGTACCTATCAGTATTATATTCTACATTAATATTAATAATACACGTACGTCATAATCATCATAATTTTTTTTCTCCGTTCAGAATCCATGTGCTCTAATAAAAATCACTATATCTTATCAACGTACGATGAAAACGCATCGATTAACAAATCCGTTGATACGATTATCCACACATGTGTATGTGTATGTGTGTAGGATTCAAACATTCCCGCCGCGATTATAAAAAAAAATCAATTTCTTGCGTATGTATGTATATATGAAATTAATTTATGCCATTTTTTTAGTGAAATGTAATGAACATAGATTGTTTTGTGAAAGAATTGCTCCATAGATATTTATAGTTTAGATGATTTTTATTAGTTAATTTTTATTAGAGGCTTTGTACACACATACACATCCAGAAGCATCATATGTATATGGACCAGCACACACATAAACACACACATACACATACGATCTCACTCATTCACAGACAATATTCAACAATGTTTTTATCTGTTATCCTTTTTAATTTTTTATTTTAGCTGGTGCACACACGTAGTGGACTGACTGTATTTATTCGTCGATGTCTATTGATTATGAAGTTATTAGGTCACATTTATTAACAATGCATTAATATAAGAATATGAAATTATCTGCGCGCCGACGTATTTGGGCGATCGATTGTTCAACCGTTTCAAAACGAATAATACGGCATATTTACGGAAAGTGTTTCATATTCTTAATAATGTCATTCGGTAGTATTATTAATATTATTGTATGTAGTAAAGAATGTTTGTGGAGAAAAATCAATTGACGAATCCTTGATATTGAAGAATAATAACTATTAAAAACAACATGCCTTGTTTTTTTATTATATCTTTTCTTTTTTTGTTCATTTACATATTCATTGACGATATTAATTATGTATTTTTAGACATTTTTCTTGTGCTTTAGAATTTTTAGATATATCACTAAAAACAAAAAAAAAAACATGTTGGCTACGTTGATATAAAACGGGCTGACGTAATTTGACTATTTAGAACACATTTTGTAAATTATTATATAATTTTAGCGTTAATAACCATGATTACATTAAACTGTAGTCATTTGCTTTGAGTAGTTTTGCACCTTTTACATATATATAGTACAAGCTTTTTCGTTTATTCATATTATAATTCTATACATTGATTATGAGTAGTTAATTTTTATATTAAAAAAAAATAATACGTAAATCACATATTGAATACGACATAACGTAAAATTATAATTAACGCGAATATCATTATTATACATTCAAACGACAACAAGAAATAAAAAGCTATTCAATCGGCGATATCACTAGATTTGTTTCAGAAGAAAATCGTATATTTTCATTGAGTTTTGCTATACGGGAGACTGTCCGGATTTGAGCTTTCTACAAGAACGTCGGCAGATAAATCAATTGCACTCGAACACGTTTGTATTCCTGTACACGATAAAACGGTGTGAATTCGAATAACCTACCAAATACAAATAATATCGATACTCATTTATAAATTACCGAATCGAAAAAATATTAAAACGATCGATATAATCGTCGAATAAAACGATCAAGCAGATTTAATATTGTGCACATTGTAGACAAAATTCAAGTAGAAAGTAATAGGTATAATTATTGCTAAACATTAGATAGTGAAACATAGACATCCAGAGTAGCACTTCATCCGAACGATGAATCGATCCGCACTGTGATAGTAGATTTTATTATGAATGAACATCATATTATAGTATGTTGATAGATTTGGGCGATAACGTTTGTGTGACCAAATAGCTTTTGTACAACTTAGCTACGTATTTGGTAATATTTACTATTCGATCCTTGTTTCCGTTCAAATTCACACGTATAATGGCATGACAAAATGTACAGCGCAATGAGCGATACGAACATTTGTATAAAACACGACGACAATTAATCATTTACCGACGTATATATGGTAAGTATCATTTATTAAATATTAAAAAATTAAACGAACAAAGCGACGACGACTGCGTCCGTATCCGATGATTATTGAGCACTTGGAATTTTATTACCACGAATCATTTTGTATAAGTTTTACTCGCCATTTATTAGAATCTGGCTGCCTTATATTCAAGGTTGTAATTTTAGAAGACATCGGGCTGTATTAATCCTAATCAAATAAATCACAAATTCAAAAATACATA